>JAJONR010006141.1:0-62198 GCA_029582245.1 Solanum etuberosum | reverse complement strand
TACGGGGCACGTAGTTCTGGGACTATTCGGGTATGCTGAACCCTAGTCCAACTCGGTATTAAGTCTACTCCCAACTGATTATGTAAATAACACATTATGACTGAATTTCTGTAATACTGGATAGCTCAAAATACTGACATGCAAAATTTAAGAATGCAACATTAATGTACTGATAATGAAACATTGGTAACTAGGCATGTATATCTGAATATAATTGACCTAGCATGTGTAATTTATGAACTAAACGTATCTAAACAACTAGGGTTCTGAATTTCATGCAAGAACTGAAGCAACAACATAATAATCTGATTTGGATTATTCTAGCAGCTAAAACCCAACAATTTCTAACATTCAAGAAACCCTAAGTCTGGATAATATCAAGGGAATCAAGATTCTGACTTAATTCTAGGGACCTAATGGGCGAAAGGAACCCACTAGTGAAATCCCACATACCTGGTGATGAATTCCACTGAGAAATCTTTCGATTTCAGGGCTAGAACTGATAGAAACTCGCTGCATTCTTGGACTAGGGCTTGGTCGACTCTTTCTCCTTCTGTGTTCTATGTTTTTGGTGAATGATTGATCAGGGTAAGTTCTAATTTAGTTTCTAGGCTGAAACTGACCAAAACTACATAGTTTAGGGGTTAAACGACGTGGTTTAGGGGTCCAACACATAGGGAAAAGACCAAACGACCCCTGACATAAAATCTGTCGGGGTCACAGACGCACCAGACCGATGGAAAGTGGATGGACCGATGGTCCGTTCTGGTCAACCGTCGATCGATACTGGGAGGGAGTTCTGGGGGTCTTGATCCACGGGCCGTGTCCTGACCTACGGTCCGTAGGTCCGGCCGTGGGTCGACCCTTAGAACAATTTTCTGGACTTTTCTGAGAGGGGTTGCAGGTGGCCAACCACGGACCACCACCTACTGTCCGTGGGTCACCCTACGGTCCGTGGGTGGTTCCCGTCGGTGGCACCTGCAACTTCTGATTCCTGCAATCTGGTCTGTCTAGGATACGGGGTATTACAATGTTGTAGTTTTTTGTTTATATTCGTAGTTTGGAATAGGTCGTGTGATCCTAACAGTACATTGTGGTTGTTTACTGCTATTGCACTTGCTCTGTTCTTGTTGAGTAAAGGGCATATTCAGTTGGCTTATATGAAACCTCAGTTAAGGGTCGATTGACTTCAAATCCAAGGGTGAGCTACTCTTCTAGGCTCTCATGTGTTCTCCTACATTTTCTTGTCCATCTCTTCAGGCACAGACTCTTGACTATTAGATTTATGATACTAAGTTTTCGAGGTTACATCCCCATTTCTTGACTGTTAGAGTTTTGGTACTACGACTTTATGTTTCTAGGGATAATTTCCACAAATGTTATGACTATTGATTGGGTTTATGGGAACTCGATCCATTATTATATTTTAAGTTTCTCTTAGATATTTTCTTTAATAATTTGGTTTCCATTACTAGTCTTGATGGGTTAAGTTGGGTTAAGATTTGGTTATCCCATCGGAAGGTTAGTATGGATATCATTCACGACAGTCTAGGTCGTGACATTCTCCATTCACAAAATATATCTCAATATAATGCAAGCCCACCCTAAAGTATGCTGGAAGATTATCTCCCTACAACAAAACATACATCCGAGACATAAGTTAACCTTACGGTTGACTACTTGGAGAAGACTAGCTATAGTAGAGAGGCTACTCAAGTTTGGTATTCAAGCCCTAACTAATTGTGCCTATTGTGGTATGGAGTAGAGACTTTTGATCATCTCATCTTTTCTTGCTTAGTCACTAACTCCCTATGGAGTATGATACTGCAATTGTTGGATGTTACTTGAACCATTGATAGCTCGCAAACTGAGCTCGATTTGGCTAATAGGTGGCAAGCAAGAAAACAAGAACTGGTGCAATAATTAGCTGCTCTTTTGCAATGGTGTTCTATGTTATATGGAGGGCAAGGAATGTTATACGATTTCAATCTACTCCATTACAAAGTGATAAAGTGTCAAGGAGACAGGACTTTTCACATCCATGTGCGAGATAGAGACCTGAAGAAGTGGAAAGAGCAAATACTAAGGATGGACAAACTACCCTAAACTACATGTTGAAGTCATCGGACACGGCTAGTCATTTTTTGGTGTAATTTGTCTACTCTATTAGTATTGACTAGGTGAGTCTATTAACATGAGAAGTAAGTGGTGAACACTTACTTGGTTTTGTAATTTGTACTTTTTTATATTAATAGAATTGATCAGATTCGACAAAAATAATTTAATTCAAATATATGCACGTATGCCTCGAATATATAATCTTATTTCTAAAACAACTAGTTTTATATTGTGAATTAATTGAGTGAATTAAAAGGCTTCTGACTTTTTGAGGCTTGGATACCATTTTGATCTATTTCATAGTTGAAAATAGAAGAAAATCTAAATTAATGGATAATTTGTCCCTAAAGTCGTCTTATTATAAATTTTATGAATTGAGAATTTAATTTTATTTATCTATTGGCAAATCAATAACTTATTCTTGCTTAAATGAGCCTTATGAAAAAATTAGCATAAACAAATGATGTCATATTCTTAGATCAATTTTTTTATTAGGTTAGGCAAATTCCAAACACACCCAAACATCTTGAAGACTAATGATAAGATTGACTCAAAAAATATCCATATATTTCATGAATAATATTATTTAACATCTTTAATGATTCTGTATGGCTATATCTATTTAGTCACAATTCGAAATACATTTATATTTTTTCTATATTCGGTTAGGAAAATTCCAAACACACCCTAACCTCCTAAACACTAATGATAAGATTGACTTATAAAATATCCATATGATTCATGAATGATATTAGACACAATTGAAAATATATTTCTCATATTTGGAAATACATTTTGTAAATAAGGGATTGTATATACTATCTCAATAAGAAACACTCTATACCTAAAACAAACTCGAAGACTTTTCTTTATAGAAAATATGGCTAAAGCTTCAATCCTTTTGGTTTTCATGGTCACCTTTTTGGTATTTTCATGTGGTTAGTCTCTCTCTTTATCTCTATCCAACAATGTATCTATCTATCTCTTAATCATTCACTCAAAAACACACACAATGATTGAATCATAAGTTTATAAAAAGTTAAGAAGGTTATAATTAAAATTTGTTAGAATCGTAAGTTACAAAACATGGTAGATTAAAGTTATCAAGAGTAATTACAATCTCATCCATTATTTTCAAATCAGAACATGAAAATTATATTTATATTACAATGTATAAATTTTTAATTGTTCCATTTCTTAACATACTACCTCAAGTTCTCCCTTAATGGTGTAATAACTTTCAATTTCTCATTAACCTACATACTAATAAATTCTTTTATTTCTTAGATATTATGATGGGACAGTCATGTTCTACAGTTTCGGATTGCTCAAAGGCATGCTGAGTTGGGATTCGACAATGCGTTAAAGGCATGTGTATTTGTTGTGTTGGACCAACATGTCGTGTTGGTGAAGAAAGCATTGGAATAGGTCGCAAATTGTTCACCTTGGAAGACTTTTCTAATTAGTTGTAAAGCTATTTAGATTTTTCTATATGAAAATCTTATGCAATAATTATTGAATTTTAATAAATATTATATTCTAAGGAAAAAGTGGCTACCAAGAAAATCTTTCAAACTTTTAAGTTGTGATTATTTTTCTATTTCTATATAAACATTTGATATACTTCAACAAAAAATGCTAAAAGTTATCATTGTACCTTCTCTTATGTATCTACTCTGTTTGTTTTTGGTATGGATATGATCTATGAGTCTGTTGATTTTCCCGTTCATGTTTCTACTCTAGTGGGAGATTCGTTGATTGTTGATATTGTTTATCATTCCTATAAGGTGACATTTATGGGTAATAGAACATGGGTAGATTTACTGATCCTGGATATGGTATATTTTGATGTCACTTTGGGAATGAGTTGGTTGTCTTCATATCATGCTATCTAGATTGTCATGTAAAAGTTGTCTGTATTTTCATGCATGGATGTCTATATTAGAGTTGAAGGGGAATTGTAAAAATTCCCCTAAAAAGATCATATCTTATAGTTGCTCAAAGAAGTTAGAAGAAAGGGGATGTTTAGCATTTTTGGCTTTTCTCTGGTATACTAGTGTAGAGGTTCCTTTTATTGGGTCGTCTCTAGTGGTGTGTGAGTTCTTAGAGTTGTTTCCTGCTGACTTACCTAGTATGCCACAAGACTTGGAAATTGATTTCACTATTGACTTAGAGTTGGGGACTCATCCAATTACTATTCCACCATATCAGATAGCACTGGCTGATTGAGGCAGTTGAAGGTTCAGTTGACTTACCTTAGGATTGTGTTGGAATTGTTGAATGAGAAGAAGTTGTATGCTAAACTTTCTATATGTGAATTCTGGTTATTTTTAGGGTCCTTTTTGGGGCATGTGGTTTCTAAATGAGTAGTTACGGTTGAAAAATAGAAGATAGAAGCGGTAAAGAATTGGGCTTGGCCCCCTTTGGTTTCAGATATTCAAAGTTTCGTGGGGTTAACCAGTTATTATCGATAGTTCATGAAGGGTTTGCTTCTATTGCTTCTAATTTGACTCATTTAACTCAGGAGGAGGTTTATTCTAATGGTCAGATGAATGTGCAGAGAGCTTTCAAAAGCCCTACATTGTTGACCGCGACACTTTTAGCTCTACATGCGGAAGGTAAGGATTTTGTAGTTTACTATGATGCTTCACGTTCTTGTTTGGGTGTTGTTTTGATGCAGGATAAGCAAGTCATTGCATATACATTTAGATAGTTGAAGGTTCACGAGAAAAAATATCCTACTCATGATTTAGATTTGGCGACTAGATTTTTTGTTTGAAAATTTTGACTCATTATCTTTATGATGTCCATTGTAAGGTAATCACTAATCATTGCAACCTTCAGCATGTGTTCACTCAGAGGGATTTGAATTTGAGGCGGCAGAGATGGATGGAGGTTCTCAAGGATAATGATGTGATTATTTTGTATCATTCAGGTAATACTAATGTGGTAGGTGACACAAGGAGTCGGAAGTCTAAGAGCATGGGTTGTTTTTCTTGTTTAGATGTTTTGAGATGTCTTTGGCTAGAGAGGTTCAGACTTTTGCGAACCATCTCATGAGGCTTGAGTTACCAGATCCCGATTAAGTATTAGCTCGCACGAAGGTGAGCTCTTCGTTTCTATATTAGATATCAAGTCTTGACAGTTTAAGGATGCCAAGTCAAACAAGATTCATGATAAGGTGTTTCAAAAGGAAAGAAGTAAGGGCGGTGGTGATAGATAATGAGGGTGTTTTGAGGATCAAAGGACATGTGTGTTCCTGGTGTTGGTGATGTGATTAAGACTATTTTGATTGAGGCTCACAATTCGAGACATTTTATACATGCTAGAGCTACCAAGATGTTTTGTTTGTTGAGGAAACATTATTGGTGGGGTCGAATAAATCTTGATATTATGAAGTTTATTTTTTAGTGTTCAAATGGCAAGCAGGTTAAGTATGAGCACCAAAGACCCAAAGGTACACTTTAGAGGATAGCTATTCTAGAGTGGAAGAGGGAGATGATTGTTGTGGACTTTGTAGTGGGTCTTCCGAAGACCTTGTGTTAGTTCGATTGAACTTTGGTGATTATGGAGAGGTTAACCAAGTCTTACCACTTCATACATGTTTAGGTGACCTATAATCCAGAGAAGTTGGCTAAGATTTATCTTTGTGAGATTGTGAGATTGCATGGAGTGTCGATCTCCATTATTTCTGATAGAGGTACACATTTTACTTCTAACTTTTGGAGAATTTTGACGGGTGAGTTGGGGCCAGGCTTGATTTGAGTACAAATTTTTACCATCTCTATAACCATCTCTTTCCTTACAACCTTGATTCTCCTCCCTAGGACGCTAAAGACCTTAATTGGTACCTTGGTACCCCAGGCAAGAACTCATCCCTTGGTTCAACATATACCTCACTTCTTCATCAAAACATGCATAAACAACCTTCTCCTCCATGGATTTAACTCCATGCGATCCAATGGCATTCACATTTTTTTCGGTGCCAATAAATGTTTTGCCAATAGTTCGACTTGTGTCATCATCATAGCCATTTGATCATCCTTCTCTTCTTCCTGTCTCCTCATATCATTTCTCATGCTTGCGGTATCCACTCCCTAAGAGACCTCATCATACTTGTATGCCATGCTACATTGAACTTTATCATTCGGTCGAGTAAGCCTGAAGCAAGACCAGAAGTTTGGTCCATGAGAGATCCACTACCTAGTTGTTTGTCATTGCCTTGTTAATTGTGTCTAAGGAGTGATAAATTTTCTGTAACAATACTCCCTCAGACAACCCATGTTTAGGAAATAAGGCAACCTTTTTCTCAAACCTTAGCAACACTTTGTGAATTGGTTCATCCGGTAGTGGGTGTAAGTTATTGATTTCATCCCCCAAAGGTGGAGGGTTTGGATGTTGTCATCACAGGTACAATATCCGTCTCTCATTAACGTGTATTTTCTTTGTTTGATCTGGGTCTACTTATTCATATGTGTTTTCCTATTTTGCTAAACGTTTGGACTTGTTATATGAGTCTTTGCATGTGCCTATGTGTCACGACCCAAGGTAGCCCCCAAGGTGTAACATGGGGTATAAGACCCTGAGAGGCCCCATCCAAGCCACTTAGCATTCATCATACAAGATAATAGAATAAAGAGATTTAAAAGACAGTTTCAACATATCAAAGTTTTATAGAGAAAAACGGAAATCTAAACATCATCTCCAGCCATCTAGTACACAAGAATGAATCACGGTGTAGCTCGTACAAAATATTCCAAAATTGAAAGTAAGGAAAGACTGAAAACATGAAAGTCCATCCTCGAAGCATGAGGACTCACCAAAGCTCGAAATCTCCTTAAGAAACTCTAGCCACGAAACAGGGAACCCTGACTGTCGGAACATACATTTGGGAAAATGTAGGCAAGAGTATGATTAGTACAAACGTGTACCAAGTATGATAGTCATGCATAAAAATATTTAAAACATACTAAAAAGGGACATTTCCTTGACATGCAATGACCAGGCTAAAACATGAAACTTGAATGTTAGAAAACATAAGTCGTAAAACATGATCAACGCAAGTGAACATCATCTTAAAACGTACGTAAGATACTTCTTGAAGTAACCTTAGTTCATCTTAGCTTGTTTGTGGGAAGTAGCCTTAACCGACATATAAGACCATATGAGCTATCAACATGGAATCCGGTGTCTCCCACACCAAAAAGGGGTTGTCCTACTTGCCAAGGTAAGGACCATGAACTTCTAACTTATGTGGATCCACTAGCTAATGTCTATCTAGACAATCCTATGTTGCCCAATAGTTTATGGGACACAGGTAATCGTCACTTGTCCACTTGGTACTAAGCTTAACTTCCACGGAATAGTTCTTAATCATATTCATCTTAGCTCTTAAAGAAACATGGGTAATCACCTCTTGTCCTTACATCATGTGACATGGGTAATCGCCTCTTGTCTTTCAATTAGAGAGCATGGGTAATCGCCTCTTGCCTCAACATTAGAATAGCTCCTTAATATTGGTTAATTTTAGGTGAGAAGACCTTTCAACCCTAAGAACCATTATTATGTGAGAAAAGATTTCACAATCAAGCTTTCATGTGTATATGAGAAATCCTTTCAACAACACAACAAAAACACCATCATTGATACTTCACTATCAAAGCATCCTTAAAACATTTGCATAAATTTCATGAGAACATGCTTGATTTCATAAACTCTTCTTTCATAATCCAAAACCCACATCATATGATCATAACTTGGAAAAACATGGGAATTACATGGGTTTATGGGGGATCATCATAAAAATATGAGATTAACTCAATTCATGCATAAAAGATCATAAATCAATCAATTAAATCAATAATTAAAAGAACACATAACATAGAAGAAAAATCCTAACTCAATTGGGGATTTCAAACTTTGAAAATTTGAAAAGTTGGGAACTCCATGGAGGAAAGGGCTCCATGGATGAAAACCATCATACCTCAATGCCAATTGCTTAACTTCAATAGAGGATTATGAGACTTGACTTGAAACCCTAGGTTGAACCCTTCTTCTTCAAGCTTTCTAGAGAGAGAAATATTTGAGAGGAAGACTTATTCTTTTTTTGTGAATTTTGAGAGAATGATTTCAATTGGAGAATTTTGTGGTTAAAAACACTTATATATAGGCTTTGGTGATGGATAAAACGACATAGTATTAGGCTAGAATAATTAGAAAAAACCCTAAAGCCCATCTTAAAATAACTGTCGACCCCATCGACGGTGGGGACCTACGGTCCGTGGGTCCACCTACGGACCGTCCTGGTCCACCGTCGATTGGTTCAGAAACTAAGATTTTTAGACTCCTAACGACGGACCACACCTACGGCCCGTGGGTCCAACGAAAAACCGTGGACCATGGCCGTAGGTCACAACATTTTGATCCTGAATTCAACTAAGTACGAGACCAATCTACGACTCGTGCATTGAACGACGGACCGTCCTGGTGAACCTTTGAAAAATATAGAAAACTTAACATTTTGGAGAAACTTGTCTGGCCAACCACGGACCTGAACTACGGTCCGTGGGTCGTTCCACGGGCCGTGGATGGCACCGTCAAAACTGGCACCAGATTTCTGAAAAGCTGAATTTTTCCTGTCCTTTCGAATCTGAGGTGTTACATTATCTCCCCCTTGGGATAATTCGTCCTTGAATGAGATTCAAGACTTCATAAGGAGGGTAGGAACTTAAACCTAACACCCCAACATGCATGCAATTACATAAATGCACATATCCGAGGAGGAAATATCAACTCCAAGCTAAAGCATGTTCAAAACATCATATCATGAAATCTATATGCAACTCATACTCAAATGCACGAAATCAATCAAGTTGACTCATTTTCTTAAAATTAAGCTTTTTCATGAACATGCATAAATGAAGAAATCATGGGAATATCTAAGACACATGACATCAAAAGAGTAAACCAAGAGGAACTCAATACCTCAAGCTAGAGTAGAGGTACAAGGAAAGAGATGAGGATAACAGGACATCATATTAGCATCGGCCTCCCAAGTAGCACCCTCAACTAACTGATTCCTCCACAAAAAATTTACGGAAGAAACTTCTTTATTTCTCAACTTCTTGACTTGCCGGTCTAAAATCTCAACCGGAACTTCCTCATAAGAAAGATTCTCCTTAAGTCCCAAATATTCTAAGGGGACTATAGTTGTCGGATCGCCAACACATTTCTTCAACAAGGAGACATGGAAAATTGGATGACCGATGCTAATTCATTAGCCAATTCAAGTTCATAAGCAACCTTCCCAATACGTCTCGAAATCTGATATGGGTCTAAATATCGAGGACTAAACTTCCCTTTCTTACCAAACCTCAATACACCTTTTATGGGTGAAATTTTTAGGTAAACCCAATCATTCACATCAAACTCAAAATCTCTTCTTCTAACATCGGCATAGGACTTTTGTTAACTTTGAGCCGTTTTCAACCTTGCTCTAATAAGCCGAACTTTCTCTATAGCCTCATGTACCAACTCGGGGACTATCAAAGTGACTTCACCCACTTCAAACCAACCTATAGGAGATCTACACCTCCTACAATATAATGCCTCAAATAAAGCCATACCAATACTTGAGTGATAGCTATTGTTGTAGGCAAACTCAATCAAAGGCAAGTGATCATCCCAATTATCCTTGAAATATATCACACAAGCTCTCAACATATCTTCCAAAGTTTGGATAATACGCTCCACTTGCCCATCGATTTGAGGATGAAAGGTCGTACTAAGCTTAACACGAGTACCAAGACCCTTTTGAAAAGATCTCAAAAACTGAGAAGTGAATTGGGTACCACGATCGGAGATAATGGACAAAGGCACTCCATGCAACATTACCATTTCTCTCAAGTACAACTTAGCATAGTCCTCCACCGAATAATAAACCTTTACGGGTAGGAAATGAGTCGATTTCGTCATTCGATCTACTATAACCCAAATCGAGTCATATTGTCACCGGGAGCGAGACAACCCAACAGTGAAGTCCATATTCAAGTCTTCCCACTTTCAAGCAGGAATGCTAATATCTTGGGATAAACCTCTCGGTTCCTGATGCTCAACTTTCACCTTTTGACAATTGGGATATTTAGCCACAAATTCCGCAATATCCTTCTTCATCCCATTCCACCAATAAATCTCCCGCAAATCACGGTACATCTTGGTGGCTCTCGGGTGAATGGAATATCGAGAACTATGGGCTTCTGCTAAAATTTGTTCTCTCAAGTCCTCTACATTTGGAACACACAAACGACCTTGATATCTAAGCACCCCATCTCCCCCTTGGGAGAAAGCCTCAACGGAATTTTTAAGCACTGCTTCCTTTAATTCAACCAAAGTCGGATCAAGACCTTGTATGGATTTCACATTCGCCACAAAAGATGATTCGAAACCATAGTGAACCATAATGCTACCTTTAGTAAAGTCCACTAACTGAACACCCAACCCGGCCAATATATGAACATCTCGAACCAACTTCTTTTTATCATCTTTGATGTGAGCAACATTACCCATAGATAACCGATTAAGAGCATCCGACACCATATTCACCTTACCAGGGTGATAGAGGACACGCATATCATAATCCTTCAATAACTCAAGCCACCTTCTTTGGCGAAGATTTAGATCCTTCTGATTAAACAAATATTGCAAACTCTTGTGGTCGGTAAAAACATCGACATGAACACCATACAAATAATGTCTCTAGATCTTAAGAGCAAACACAACTGCCGCTAGGTCGAGGTCATGGGTAGGATAATTATTCTCATGAATCTTAAGTTGCCTTGAAGCATAGGCAATGACTTTCCCATTTTTCATAAGCACACATCCGAGCCCATTTCTTGAGGCATCACAATAAACCACAAAACCATCAGTCCCTTCTGGTAAAGTCAACACCAGAGCGGAAGTAAGTCTATCTTACAATTCTTGAAAACTCATTTCACACTCTTCCGACCATATGAACTTAACCTTCTTTAGAGTCAATGTCGTCAATGGAGAAGCAGTCGACGAAAACCCTTCCACAAACATTCTATAGTAACCGGCTAAACCTAAAAATCTCCTAATATCCCAAAAGGTTAGAGGTCTAGGACAACTTTTGACCACATCCATCTTCTTAGGATCTACCTCAATACCATTACCGAAAATAATATACCCAAGAAAAGCCACGGACCTAAGCCAAAACTCATATTTGCTAAACTTCGCAAAGAGTCATTGGTCCTTGAGAATTTGCAACACAATCCTCAAATGATTGAAGTGAGCATCCTCACTTCTTGAATAAATCAATATATCATCAATGAACACAATCACAAACATGTCAAGGTATTGTCTAAACACCCTATTCATCAAATCCATAAATGCCGCCAGAGCATTAGTCAAACCAAAAGACATCACCAAAAACTCAAAATGACCATACCGGGTTCTAAAAGACGTTTTTGTAATATCATCTTTCTTCACCCTCAGTTGGTGATAACCCAACTGGAGGTCAATCTTAGAGAAGTAACTCGCTCCTTCAAGCTGGTCAAACAAATCATCTATCCTTGGAAGAGGATACTTAATCTTAACGGTAACCTTGTTCAACTGCCGATAGTCTATACACATACGGAGCGAACCATTTTTCTTTCTAACAAGAAAAAACTGGAGCACCCTGTAAGCAGATACTCGATCGGATAAAATCTTTCAATTTCTCTTTCAACTCTTTTAGTTCTGTCGGAGCCATTCGGTAAAGAGGAATAGATACAGGTTGCGTATCTGGGAGAAGGACAATACCGAAGTCTATTTCCCTTTCGGGGGGAATACCGGGTAAATCATCTGGGAATACTTTTGGAAACTATTAACCATGGGGACCGACTCAAAAGTAGGGGTTTCAGAATCTACATCCCTCACCCTAACTAGATGGTATATGCAACCCTAGGAAATCATCTTTCTCTCTTTAAGACAAGAGACAAATTGACCCTTAGGCATAGAATTCCCCCTTTCCACTCTAGGACAGGCTCATTAGGAAACTGAAACTTGACTACACGAATTCTACAATCAATAGAAGCATAACATGAATGCAACCAATCCATACCAAGGATAACATCAAAATCTAGCATATCAAGCTCTACCAGATCAACAAGAGTAACCCAATGGGACAAGGAAACGGGACACTTTCTATAGACCCTCTTAGCCACAATAGCATCACCAACAGGAGTAGAGAAAGAAAGGGGATCTAACAACACATCCGAAAGAATATCAAACCTCATAGCCACATATGGCGTCACAAAAGACAAGGTAGCTCGGGTTCAAGTAAAGCATAAACATCAAGTTGAAAGACTTTCAACATACCAGTAACCACATCGGGAGAACCCTCTTGATCATGACGAGTCTGAAGTGCATAAAATCTATTTTGCTTAGGAGCATTTGAACCCAAACCACTAGGATCAGATGAAGAATTAGGTTGAGCCCTTCGATGATTATCTCCATCATTCTTAGCAACTGAAGGACAATCCCTTATCTTGTGGTCCATCTTACCACAACAAAAACAAGCATTGGAACTCTCTAGACACTTTCCCTCGTGCTTCCTTCCACACTTAGCACAAATAAGCAATAAAGACCCACAACTTTTTCCTCCTTGAGGCTTAGGGTTAGACACCCTCTTTTTGTTGAACTTGGAAGGAACATGGGAGGAACCTTGACCGTAAAACCTTTGTCAAAACTTAGAACGACCATGCCCATCAGACCTTGAATGTGAGAAATTACCATCATCGATTTTACCCCTCTTTACCTCCCTAGAATTTTCCTTAAGTTTCTCCTCTTCAATTTGTTGATATGAACCATGAGCCGAGAAATGTACAAATCATTAATACGCATGGCGGTACGGCATTCCTTAACCACCATTTCAGACACGCCAAAATGAACTTACTCATCCTTGCCCTAAGATCGGCAATCATAGTGGGAGCATATCGAGACAATTGTGTGAACTTCAAAGCATATTCCTTCACACTCATACTTCCTTGACGAAGGTTGATGAATTCAAGCACCTTTTCCTCCCTCATATCAAGGGGAAAGAACCTATCAAGGAAATAAACTTTGAAATTTTCCCAATCGAGAGGACCTACATCTTTCGGTCTCCCCTCCCTTCATTGGTTAAACCAAACTTGAGCAACACCCTTAAATTGATAAGCAGCCAACTCTGCCTTTTTCACCGGCGTCACTCCCATAATCATCAACACCTTGTACACCTCATCAATGAACTCTTGAGGATCTTCCTCAACCTTAAATCAGGAAACTCCAGGGGATTAATTCTAGTGAAGTCCCTCACTCAAGATGCCTTCGTACCCACATTTGGGTTAACGGGGACCACAACCTCCCTATTGGATTGGGCCATCATGGCTTGAGCCAATACTTGAAAAGAAGCCCTAAACTACGCAATAGTCACTTGCTCGGCCAAAGGGTCGGTCAGAACTGGAGGAGCTTGATGAGGAGCTTCTCGTTCCACATTCTCTCCTACATTCCTTCTAGCATAAGCTCTTCGAGTAGCCATATCTTGTAGAGCATCGGTTAAGGATTAGGAGAGAGACTTTATAGAGTTAAACTATAGCGAACGACTTTAGAGTAGTGAAAGAAGTGGAGTTTTCTAAACATCTTGTAGCCTCTCATTCATAAATGTGGCACGCTTCACACTCATGAACAACACTCTACTTGACGTGGCTTATGAGACTTACTAGGACCTTTCTAAACCTTGTGCTCTGATTACCAAGTTTGTCACGACCCAAGGTAGCCCCCTAGGTGTAACATGGCGTATAAGACCCCGAGAGGCCCTATACAAGCCACTTAGCATTCATCATACAAGATAATAGAATAAAGAGATTTAAAAGACAGTTTTAACATATCAAAGTTTTATAGAGAAAAGCGGAAATCTTAACATCATCTTAAGCCATCTAGTACACAAGAATAAATCTGGGCGTAGCCCGTACATCATGTTCCAAAACTGAAAGTAAGGAAAGACTAAAAATATGAAAGTCCTTCCTCAAAGCATGAGGACTCACAAAAGCTCGAAATCTCCTCAAGATACTCTAGCCACAAAACTGGGAACCCTGACTATCGGACCCTAAATTTGGGGAAATGTGGGCAAGAGTATGTGTTAGTACAAACGTGTACCAAGTATGATATACATGCATAAAAACATTTAAAAACATACTAAAAAGGACATTTCCATGACATGAAATGACCAGGCTAAAACATGAATCGTGAATGTTAGAAAACATAAGTCATAAAACATGATCAACGCAAGTGAACATCATCTTAAAACGTACGTAAGATACTTCTTGAAGTAACCTTAGTTCATCTTAGATTGCTTGTGGAAAGTAGCCTTAACCGACATGTAAGACCATATGAGCTATCAACATGGAATCTGGTGTCTCTCACACTGAAAAGGGGTTGTCCTACTTGCCAAGGTAAGGACCATGAACTTCTAGCTTATATGGATCCACTAGCTAACGTCTATCTAGACAATCCTATGTTGGCACATAGTTTATGGGACATGGGTAATCGCCACTTTTCCACTCGGTATTAAGCTTAACTTCCACAGAATAGTTCTTAATCATATTCATCTTAGCTCTTAGAGGAACATGGGTAATCGCCTCTTGTCCTTACATCATGTTACATAGGTAATCACCTCTTGTCTTTCAATTACAGAGCATGGGTAATCGCCTTTTGCCTCAACATTAGAATAGCTCCTTAACATTGGTTCATTTTAGGTGAGAAGACCTTTCAACCCTAAGAACCCTTATTATGTGAGAAAACCTTTCACAATCAAGCTTTCATGTGTATATGAGAAATCCTGTCAACAACACAACAAAAACAACAACATTGATACTTCACTCTCAAAGCATCCTTAAAATATTTGCATAAATTTCATGAGAACATGCTTGATTTCATAAACTCTTCTTTCATAATCAAAACCCACATCATATGATCATAACTTGGAAAAACATGGAAATTACATGGGTTCATGGGCATCATCATAAAAACATGAGATTAACTCAATTAATGCATAAATGATTATAGAACAATCAATTAAATCAATAATTAAAAGAACCCATAACATAGAAGAAAACCCTAACTCAATTGGGAATTTCTAACTTTGAAAATTGGAGAAGTTGGGAACTCCATGGAGGAAAGGGCTCCATGGATGAAAACCATCATACCTCAATACCAATTGCTTAACTTCAATGAAGGATTATGAGACTTGACTTGAAACCCTAGGTTGAACCCTTCTTCTTCCAGCTTTCTAGAGAGAGAAATATTTGAGAGGAAGACTTATTCTTTTTTTTGTGAATTTTGAGAGAATGATTTCAGTTGGGGAATTTTGGGGTTAAAAGCACATATATATGGGTTTTGATGAAGGGTAAAACGACATAGTATTAGGCTAGAATAATTAGAAAAAGACCCAAAATCCACTCTTAAAATAACTGCCGACCCCATCGACGGTGGGGACCTATGGTCCATGGGTCCACATATGGACCTTCTTGGTCCACCGTCGATTGGTTCAGAAACTTAGATTTTTAGACTCCAACCGACCGACCCCACCTATGGCCCATGGGTCCAACGATGGACTGTGGACCATGATCGTAGGTTACAATATTTTGATACTAAATTCAACTAAGTCTGAGACTCACCTATGAGACCTATCTACGACTCTTGCATTGGACGACGAACCTTCTTGGTGAACCGTTGAAAAACACAAAAAAACTTAACATTTTGGAAAAACTTGTCTGGCCAACAAAGGACCTGACCTACGGTCCCTGGGTCGTTCCACGAGCTGTGGATGGCACCATCAGAACTGGCACCAGATTTCTGAAAAACTAATTTTTTTCTGTCTTATCGAATCTGATGTGTTACACTATGCGTGTAGCTACCCCAGTAGGTGATTCTTTAGTAATGGACAAACTTTATAAATCCTGTGTGGTGTCCATCTTGGGGTATGATACTAGGGATGACCTGATTATATTGGATATAGTAGATTTTGACTTGATTTTAGACATGGATTGGCTATCTCCTTACCATGCAATCTTGGATTGTTTTTCCAAGATTGTTACTTTGTGTATTCTTGGTATCCCTCTAATTGTGTGGATGGATATCGATAGCCATATGTCGAGAGGCGTAATATCATTTATGAGGGTGCAGTGGTTAGTAGGGAAGGGGTGTTTTGCCTATCTTGCCTATGTTCATGATACTAGTGCCGACACTCCTCCCCTTAAGTCAGTTTTTGTGATTAGTGAGTCCTCTATGTCTTTCCACTGATCTACTTGGTCTTCTCCTAACCATGACATTAACTTCGATATTGATATTGAGCCAACACACAATCAATTTATATTATTCCATATTGGATGGCTCTAGCCGAGTTGAGGGAGCTTAAGTAGGGGTTCATTAAGTCAAGTTTATCTATGTGGGGTAACACATGTTCTTTTCGTGAAGAAGAAGGATGGTTCCTTGCGTGTGTGTATTGATTATAGGTGGTTGAACAAGGTGACCATCAAGAACATATATCTAATACCATGTATTGATGATTTGTTCGACTAACTCCAGGGTGCAACGGTGTTATTTAAGATAGACTTAAGATCGGGCTACCATCAATTGAGGATTAGGGTGGCAGACATCCAAAAGACTGCCTTTAGGACTCATTATGGTCATTATGAGTTCATAGTGATGTCTTTTGATTGACCAATACCTCATCAACGTTCATGGATTTGATAAACTGGGTCTTTAGACTCTACTTGGAGTCCTTCATGATAGTGTTCATCGACGATGTTCTAGTCTACTCGGGGAGTAGGATGCAACATGAGTAGTACATGAGGGTAGTGCTTCATACTTATTGGTATTAACAGTTGTATGCCAAGATCTCTTAGTGTGAGTTTTGGCTTGAATTTGTGGCATTCTTAGGACCGTGGTGTCCAAGGATGGGATTATGGTGGACCCATCAAAGATAGAGGCAGTTTGTGATTGGCCAGGACTACTTTCCCTACCGGGGTTTGGAGTTTCATCAGGTTAGTAGGCTACTACAGATGGTTTATGGAGGGTTTTCTTCAATTGCAGCACCATTGACTAGATTGACTCAGAAGAATATCATTTTCTAATGGCCTAACGAGTGTGAGGCAAGATTTTTGAAGCTCAAGGACTTGTTGACTTCAGCTCTAATTCTAACTCTTCCGGTTGAGGGCTATGAGTTTACGGTCTATTGTGATGCTTCCAGTGTTGGTTTAGGTTGTGTGTTGATGCATCAAGGCAGAGTAATTACATATGCTTCAAGGCAGTTGAAGGTTCGCGAGAGAAACTACCCCACTTATGACTTGGAGTAGGTGGAGGTAGTCTTCGGGTTGAAGAGTTAGAGGCACTACCTTTATTATATTCATTGTGAGATCATTACTGATCATCATAGTCTTTAGTAAATCTTTTGTCAGAAGAACCTTAATCTGAGATAGCGTAGCTGGTTGGAGTTACTGAAGGACTATGATGTCTAGATTCTTTATCACCTAGGCATGGCAAATGTGGTAGCAAATTCCTTGAGCTGGAAGTTGGAAAGTATGGGGAGTTTGGCTTTCTTAGCATTAGAAGAGGGACTTTGGCTTTGGACATTCAAAACCTTAGCCAACTGGATGGTTCGGCTTGATATTTTTTAGCTTGGGAGGATTCTTGCTTGTGTGGAGGCTAGATCTTCATTGATGGAGCAGATTCGAGCATAATAGTTTGAGGATGCGAGATTGAGGGTGATTCAAGATAAGGTGCTTAGTGGCGAGGCTAGGAAGGTGAACTTATATCTGTAGGGTGTTTTGAGGATTGAGAGGCATATTTGTGTTCCTGGAGTTGGAGACCCGATTTGGTTGAATCCCGTTATTTTACATACTCTATTCATCCGGGTGAAGTGAAAATATATCGTGATCAGCGGAAGAACTAATGATGGTGTGGGATGAAGAGATATATGGCGGAGTTTATGGCTAGGTGCTTGAAGTATCAGCAGGTGAAGTACGAGCACTAAAGGATCGGTGGTTTGACTCAGTGGCTACCCATTCGAGAGTAGAAGTGAGAGAAGATAACTATGGACATCGTGGTAGGCTTGCTACATACTTTTTGGAGATTTGATGTTATTTAGGTCATCATGGATAGATAGACCAAGTTTTCTCACTTTTTGTTGGTTCATACTTCCTACAGTTCAGAGAGGTTAGCTTATTCCTATATTCGAGAGATTGACCATTTGCACGGGGTGTCAGTGTCTATCATTTCAGATCATGGTACCCAGTTCACATCGTGTTTCTGGAGGTCTCTTCATAGAGAGTTGGGTACTAAAGTTGATCTCAACACAACTTTACATCCACAAACTAACGGCCAGTCTGAGAGGACTATTTAGGTTTTGAAGGACATGATTCGGGCTTATGTCATTGATTTCAGAGGTCAGTGGGATAAGTTTTTGGCTTTGGCGGAGTTTGCATATAATAATAGCTACCATTTGAGTATTCAGATGGCTCTATTTGAGGTGTTGTATGGTAGTAGATATCAGTCTCCAGTGGCTGGTTTGATACTTTTGAGAGGCTCCATACTATCCAGAGTACGCAGAAGAGCTTTGTTGATTAGAGAGTGCAGGCCTTAAAGTTCATTGTTAGAGACTATGTGTTTCTACAAGTGTCACCCATGAAGGGGGTGATGAGATTTAGGAAGAAGGGCTGCCTTTTGAGATTTTGGTCTAGAATGACCTTTGGTTTGAATCTGAAGATGATTGGGATATTTTTGTGGTGTTTTGTGAATTGTGGTTTTTGTTGCTTTATGTAAGTATTAACTTGGATCAACATTTTATTAAGACAACCTCTATTGGTTGTTTCATCAATTACATTGAGTCCAGAATGTCATATTTGGAGGGATAACATAGTTTGTTTGCATTCACAGGGTTCCAAATAAATCTCAAGTCCCGATCGGGGCATTTCCTCAACTTTATGTTGAATTGATGCTAGTGCACCCAGCATTGTTCATCGCATCCGCGTACTTAGAGCCGCGTTCTCAAGCTTGGCACTTCGATTGCGAAGACCAACTTCCTTGGTCAATGCGGTCGTGAACCTTGAACATTGTGATCGTGATAAAGGGTCAGTGGAACCGGTCAATGGTTAGTAATTGCGATCGCGATACTATAGGTCCTGTGATCGCGATGAGTAACTATATGACCGTTATAATCTTTTCAACATGCATTTCGCTTAAGACCAACTTCAATAAAAAAAATTAGAGCTTGTTTTGGAGGAAAATCAGTGGAATTGTTGGGTTTTGTTGTGGTTAGATTGGGGACGTTGGAAGGGTCGTTAATCGTGCATTTAAACTTGTAATTTCCATTATTTTTCTCTTTTTGATCCCTAATTTGATCATTTTTAGCTTTCTTTTATATGGGTTATTTATCCTTCGATTATGCTCAGATTGTGCCCATTTTCGGGGCATAAGTTTCTTGAGTTGGGTGGGAGCTCGTGACAAAACCAATTTCGTAATTCCACGCATGGTCCCATGTTCCTATTTTGACTTGATTTTTGGGTCTGAATCTTTTTAGTGAAATTTGGGTATCTATGTGCTCGTAATGATGCCTACATCGCTAATTTGATAATGTGACATCGTTCAGAAGCTGCTCGGAAAGGGAAAGCTCCTCAATAGAGGTTTGAGTGTTATGTTACAGTTTTCCCCTTTTTCAACTTGGCTTAGTTAGATTCTATATAAAATAAGTTGCATGTTTGTTAGGAAGGTTGTAGGATGAGAATTTAGGTTTGCATGATCTTTAGTCATATTTTGACCTTTTTTGGGGCATTAGCCAAGTACTTTAAATTAAAGCCTTAGATTAGGATTATCTTTAGTCTTGGTTGTCGATATTGGATCCTTATAATGTATCTAGGTGGTTTAAACTCAGATTTATACGCATTGGTTGGTTTGGTATGATTGTGTGCTTTTTTCGATTATTTTTGAGATTTTACCATGATATTATTGTGATTGTAGGCCTAAGCCTTGGACTAGTTGGAGTTCTCGGTTAGTATGATTGTACTATGATAGGTGTTTACTCTATTGATTATGTGATTAGATTGTATCGTGAATAGCTTGTTTATGATTGGCATGCATTCATGCTCATGGCATCTACATTTGATCACAGATGGAGTCGGGAATGAGAAAGTATGGTTTTTAGTTTCTAAAGTGATTTATGGTGGATTTTGCGGGACTCGGGGCTCCAAGATCATGTTATTGGTTTATTTTGGTTTTTTAATGAGAAATTGAATCGTTTTCTTGGAATTATTTATTTAAAAGAGATATTTACTTTAAACTCAATGATTTTACTATAGAGAAATGGTTCCCAAGGAATATATACTATTTTATGAGATTTTTGAACTTGAAAGGAAAATTGCTTTAAATATACTTATTTCTGCGATTTTGTTGAAAAGATAAGGATTATTTCAGGTTTAGTTTTATACTATTAAGATTGTGGAAGCATTTTGAATGGCCCGAAGAACTATTCCGGTATTTTCTTGCATTTTATTCGCTGATAAGCTTAAGGGAGCACTCCAGACGGCTCGAGGGATTTTGTCGGGCTTCTACTTTTGTGCATTGGCCACACGTGCATCACATCACTTTGCATTATGTATCTGATTGTGATTTACTTGTTTTGGGTGACGAATGTTCATTATTTTTATTATCTTCACTGTCTGTAGTGGCTTGTATGTCTCTAGTTAGCTGCTGAAGCATAGTTTTAGCACTATTGAGCCTCTTTTATTTATATAATTTCTATCTGAGCTCGGACGGCCTATGATGCCTACTGAGTACCTTATGTTTTGGTACTCATATTACACGTTTGCATCTCTTTTCTGATGTAGCTCCTAGTACGAGCTACCCCCATTGATTCCAGATTTTTCTAGGTCGACATTGTTGGATCGTGGTGAGATCTTAGCGTCTAGAGTTTTACTGTTTTTTCTCTTTTTGTATTGTCTATGTATTTTGTATTTTGATTAGGAAAAATTGATGTATATAGTCCCCTTTTGTACTTAAATGTTTTTGTATTGGTGACACCAGGTCCGGATTTTGGTTCTTATGTATAGTTTTGTCTTTCTTGATCACTTTGGGTCCTTTCTATATATTTTGTATCTTATATACATATCTATGCTATGAGCCCCTCTTTTTTCTTATTATTACTTCCGCGTAGTTTTATTTTTTAGTGTTTCATCGCTTGTACTAATTGACTTCTTGCTTACCTACTGGG
This sequence comes from Solanum etuberosum, assembly GCA_029582245.1. NCBI lineage: Eukaryota > Viridiplantae > Streptophyta > Magnoliopsida > Solanales > Solanaceae > Solanum > Solanum etuberosum. Next base: position 40,783 of record JAJONR010006141.1, on the reverse strand, counting down.
AGTTTATGGTAGGCGCTATCAAGGCTTGATTTTGGGGTGTGACAGTTTAGCTACAATCTGGGTTTAACATTTGGCTGAGTTACTATTTTGAGAAGCTTAATGTGGGTTGTATCCAGTTGAGCCATTATTATTGCTTCAAAGGTTCGAACTTTTCACTATCGAGTTCATGGGCAGTACAAATATGCAGGCTTTGGGTTCATTGTTGGAGATAATTCCAGCTTAAGCTCAAAGAACAAATTAGTGAATGAACACTTTGAGATACTTGAGTTTGAAGATTTGAGCTGAAAAGCTCCACTAAAGGAGCTTGAAGCTCGAAACAATGTTTTCAAATTTATTGTTGAAAAAAATATGTACTCAAAAGATCGGTGACTAGGGTGTTGTAAATCTGAGTTGGGTTTATTTTTTGCACTACATATTAGAGGTTTTCTTTGGTCGAAGCATTTTGAAATGAAAATCTCGATCACCAACGTTGAATCTCTGAAAAATGAATTTGGTGGAATGAATATGTAATTTACGGTCTAATACTGTTTTAACTTGTGAGCGATTATTGTTTAAAGTTAAAATCAAGTTCAACTACTAATTAACTATACCAAGAAGATCGACATGCTACAACAAAGACATATTATTCACCTAATTTTTCCTCAATTGTTGGGTGTTGTTTGAAGGTTATGGATTTTAGTTCTTGTAGGTTTAATTAGTTTCGTGGATCGAGTTAAAAGAGGCGACTAGGTAAATCGGATGATTTTAAGTAAAATCAGGTAATTAAGGTTGATTTGGGGGAAATCCATCCATTAAGAGGTATTTTTTAAATGAAAATCTTGATCACCATCTATGGACTCCCGGGAAAACAAATTTGGTGGATTGAATAGTTTATTCACGGCCTAATACTATTTTAACTTGTGGGAGATTGTTGTTTAAAGCTAAAATAAAGTTTAACTGCGGATTAATCGTACCAAGAAGACCGATATGATACACCAAGGGCATATTATCCACCTGAATTTTCCTTATTTGCTGGGTGTTGTTTGAAGGTTAAATTAAGTCAGATTTCTTCAATTCAGTTATGAGTTTAATTTCTTACAAGTTTAATTAGTTTAGTTGAGTTAAAAGAGAGGACCAGGTAAATTAGGCAATTTTAGGTGAAATCAGGTCATTTGGGGGAATCCATCCAATTAAGGGGTATTTTTGAATACTTTAATAATGATAGAGGTATATTTGACTTTATAATATAACGAAAGACAAAGTTAACCAATAAATGACGGTAGATGGATATTTTTGGCTCCTTTTCTATTTCGTAAGCAGATGATGCGAATTGATAACAAGTGAGAAATGTCTCAAAAGAAAAAGAAAGACATCTAGGTGTGTTTGGTATGAATGAAAATGTTTTCCTAGAAAATGTTTTCTTGGAAAACAAGTTGATTTCTAACAAGTTGGTGAGTGAAAAATATTTCTAGTGTTTCCTTAGTGAATGAATTTTTTTTTCTTCAGAAATATCTTTTATTTAAAGTTAGAGAGTAGAAAATACTTTTTAGGAAAATAGTTTCTGACTCGAAAATCAACCCTGATAATCGATCCATGATCCAACTTCGACACGACCCCGACGATCGATCCAAAATCTGACCCTGAGAACTGATCGAGGACCTAACCCCGACTCTCGACCCAGGACCCTGCACCGACTCCCGATCTAGGACCCGAATGAATCCCAACACATGACCCGACCCGACTTCTTACCCGAGAACTGACCTTGACATTTGATCCAGGACCCGACTTCCTAATCGGGATCTGACAACGACATCGGACCTCGACATTTGACATGAGATTCGACCCCGACTCCCGACCGAGACCTGATCCTTGACTCCCGATCCTGACTCTGACAACGACATTCGACACCAATGATTAATCCGAGACTCCATCCCGACATCCAACTCGGAACTTGAACCCAACACCCGACCCCGATTTGAGACCCGACACTCGAACTGGGACTCGACTTCTGAACCAAGACCCGACACTCGAACTGGACCTGACTTTTAAACCAAGACTTGACCCCGACTCGTGATTTCTTACTTCCAACCTGAGACCCAACCTCGACATCCGATCCTAGACTCGACTTTCGAATCGACATCTGACCCGACATCCGTCACGAGACCCGACCACAACTCCCGACTAGGACCTGACCCGAGACCCAACCCCGATATTCAACCTTGAACCCAACTTTGAAATAGGGATCTGATCCTGACACCCGACCCTGACCCCGACCCCAGCATCCGACACGAGACCCAACCCTGATTCCCTACCTAGGATCCGACTTATGGCCCCGACTTCTAAATTGGGATCGACCCCAACTCCTGATTTAGGACATGAGTTTCAAAGTGGGACCTAACCACGAGACCCGACTTTCGAACTATGATTTGATTCCGACACTCGACCTCATCGATCGATTCGGGACCCAAACCCGAACCCGACATTTGACTTGGGACTCAACCTCGACTCTCAATATGAAACCCAACTCCAACACTTGACACGAAACCCCATCCTGACACCTGATTTGGGACCCAACCCTGAAATCTGACCCCAATTTCTGACTTAGGACTCTACATCCAAAATGGGATCTAACCCGGGACCAAGGAGTTGGGTCTTGAGTCGAGGTCGGGAGTCGGACTCCAAATCAAGAATCAGGAGTCGAATCTCAGATTAGTATCGGGAATCGGTACTCGAAACTTGAGTTAGGATTGAAAGTTGAGGTGTAAGTTTGAAAAAGAGTTTTCTAATATTTTGGAGGTAAGTCACTTTCATTAAATTTGAAGTGAACAAGTCAATTTGGTACTCTGTTTTCCTCAAACTAACTCGATCCTTTTTTTTTTATACCATAGTCTTCAACCTGCTGGTCCAAAATCAAACGATCGAGGTCCTACTTGCAACTATACTAGTCATTTCCCCTCCTTACCCGCCCACTGGCACTGGCTGGCTCCTTCCATTTGCAAAGTGCAGATCCACCTAAGCATTCATTCATTCAGCTCTTTTCTCTCTCTTCTCACTCCATGCATTTGATCCAAAAACGGTAACGCAATTCTTCACAATCAACAGTTATTACTCTTCAGATCTACACACATTCTCGTATAGATCACACCCATAACTGAAAAGGATGGATTCAAAGCCTTCCCCATCATCGGGAAGGTACGAAAATAGCAAGAAACCATATTTGTCGAAATCAGTATCCGATGCTAATAGCCATAACCAAAGCTTAGCATCAATTCTTAACAACCCACATGCTGGAAAATCAGATGGATGGTGGTGGCCATCAAATTCCTCATCCCTTCCTGTCGTTCCTGAATTCACCCCACTAAACCCACTTCCAAAACCCGGATCTGATATAACCAGAACCGATTTTCTCCCTTACATTACATCCTTTTCCGACCCCTTTGCCCGTTTTCACGATATCCAACAGCACAGTAAATCCAGCCTCCTGGACGATCAAAATGGTGAAAATGCCCTTGTCGCATGTCTTCGCGAAGTGCCCTCTTTGTACTTCAAAGAAGATTTTCAGTTAGAGGATGGTGCCACGTTTAAAGCTGCCTGTCCATTTAGGACTACGGCTGAGAATTTGGTTATGCAAGAAAAGTTGTCACAGTATTTGGATGTAGTGGAACTGCATTTGGTGAGGGAGATTTCTTTGCGTTCAAGCTCGTTTTTTGAGGCACAAGGGCAACTGGAGGATCTGAATTCAAAGATAGTTGAAGGGTGTAAGAGGATCAGGGAATTGAAAGAGACGATACGGCTACTGGATACTAATTTGGTGGGGCCTGCAAGAAAGTTGCAGGAGCTGAATATAAAGAGGGGTGATTTGGTTGCTCTTCAGAACAAGCTGAAGCTCATTATATACGTTAATCAAGCTTTATCAACTCTCAATTTGGTATGTTTGATTCCGGAACATCTTTAGTTCTATAGCTGTTTCTTAATTCTGCCAACAATCTGCACTTATGCTTACACTAACTGTTATCTAGATAATAGATGAAGTTGGAAAAACAGTTTTATGATCTTCTTTGATAGAAGAATGAAGTTGCACTTATGTAGCTCCTCATGCATAACACGGGTCACAAGTTGAAGGTATTGGAGGAGACCCTCATTTATGATGTTGTTAGAATAGTGTTAGTGAAATGTACTCTCTAGTTGACAGTTTTTGAAAAATTAGATTTATGATAAAAGTATGAAAACATTAGGACTGACAATTTCTTCTTAGGTGTAGCTTGTGGATAGGTTATAAAATTATGACAATAGAACTCTTAACTTTTAGAAATCTTGTTTTTTTCTTTGTGGCAACTTGAATATCAATGGTGATTTGGTAGGTCGTGGTAGTTCAACTTAAGGTTAGATATGAAAGAGTGAGTAGAGGCCGTGATAAAGAATAAAAGAGTGAGTAGAGGCCGTGATAAAGAATAAAAGAGTGAGAAAGAGGCCCTGATAAAAAATAAGAGTGACAAGAGGCCCTGATATAAAAAATAATAAAAGTGAGTAGAGGTCTTCCATGGAAGAAAGGTAAGAACAAACTAGTTACAATAAAAAGGTGAGCAAAGAGTAAACTTCATAAAAATACAATCTTGCACTTAGAAATTGACCCTATGACACACTAAAGCAAAGTGACGGTCAATTGGAAGAATACGTGGAACTTTCTTAGTGTCCTGTCAACATTAACTTCAGTAATATTAAAGCTTTTGGTGGAGATGCCAAACATAGATGCATATATGATTATAATTGTTTTGATATTGGAGAAATCCCTTGTGACTTCTGCCCGTCTCTAGTTGGCTCAAAGGTTTGAAATTTCGAGGAGTATGACCTCACCCCTCTACCTTCCTCCCAACTTAAATACTAGCATGCAATAGTGATTGGATCCATAAATGTGCCCTAATCTACATATCACGTGCTGTGTTCTTACTACTGAACCAAAGCCTCGGGACATGAGACAAAGGATTATAATTAGGGGGTTAAAAATGTAACTTGTTTCTTATTTTTGGGTGGGTCTTCCATGGAAGAGAAGTAAAGATGGAAAACCCGAGGTTAATCTCTACATGGCTTACACCTTAAGTTAGGGATGAGGATAAGGAAGCAAAAGTTTATACCAACATGATTGAGAGAGAGGAGTAATGACTTGAATCGGGTTAAGTGTAAAACTTCTCCCGACAAGTTTTTGGGAGGAGATAGTGAGATAGAAATTATACAGATTGTATTTAGATATCTACTATGTTGGAATTGCAAGAATTGGCAAAGCTGGAAGAAATTTCATGGAGGCAAATATCCAAATTCTTGTGGATAAAGGCTGGTGATAAAAATACAAAGTTCTTTCACAAGATTGCAAATGCTTATAAAAGGTACAATAAATTGAGAACCCAAAAATTTGGGGAACTGGTGGGAGACCAGGAGGAGATCAAAGGGATATCATCACTTTTTACGACAATTTGTACATGGAATTTGAGAAGTGGAGGCCAACCTACTACTCAGATTGTTCCAGCATATCTGAAGAAGACATAGAGTGCTACAACGACTTTTCTTTGTGGAAGAGGTCGAGAAAACCATTAGAAGTTGTGAAGGAGAAAAGACTTTGGGTCTAGATGGATATAACACGGCCTTGAGAAAACATTAGAAGCTTAGTGTGTAAAGTTCATTAGGCATTGTGAAATAAATAACATTTCATGAAACAATATATAAAGTATTAACATTATTTATAAAAATTAATATATTGTACATGTATAATTATAAAATTTATGTGTACAATTTATTGCTTTGGTTCGTTTGTTTCTTCGGGTTGTTTTTAATAAAATCATACCAAATCAAATACTATTGTTTTAAAAAAATTTAAAACTAAGTCAAACCAAAATAAAAATTGGTTCATGTTTGGATCAGTATTTAACCAAACCGGGAGCACAGCATGAACAACTCGGAAATGAATCTACTAGTCCACTGCATCCAGGATGGAGCATGCTACAGTTGAAAATCTTGCCACAAAATTCTCGATCACATTATCTCAGGAAGAGATTTTTTTGTTATTGCTAATATCAAGGAAAAGAATATACACGTAATGTAGCTGCAGTAATGTCAAGAAGAACGGGTCTCATTCTTTTGCTGCTTATGTAATCGTCTCTGGAATCTTTGGAGTGTGACCAAAAGTACATCACTTTAGTAAACATTGTGTATTATTAGTGCTCAGTCCAGATTTTTGATTTAATACAATCACTAAATTACCAGTTCAAAAAAAGATGATATTTGAATAAAATATTCTTTTCAGCTCAAATAATGAAGAGAACTTGCATATCTTTATACAGCTGCCTCAGCTACATTTGTAAAATTAGGTCTACAGGAGTAAAGGAGTCTTGAATAATATGAGGTTTAGAAAAACATATGTCCAAATAGTATTCCTATAAAGGTTTGGAAGTGGCGTAAGGCTTAGAGAAGTTGGAGTAATATGACTTACCAAGTTATTCGAGTGTAAAGATGCCAAATTAGTGTCATCGAGTACCTTGATTTCGATATATCAGAATGACAGATATCATACAGTTGTACAAATTATCGACACTAGAAGTATGAACTATTCGTTGAAACTCTTGAAAAGAGTGAGAGATATAGACTTACGGACACTATAAAGATATGGAGAATTGGTTTTAGCTCTCGGCCTTCCGGTCAGAAACCAACATCGATGAAGGTGTGTAGGTGCACTATTCCATACTTATGCATCATACATCTATAATGGAGGTCACATTTTTGCTAAGAAGACTGATGATAATTTATCAAGGAAAAGAATGGTTGACATGATATTAGAGAAAGTGTCAGATAAATTCCATTTTTTTAAATCAAGGAGAATGTTATTACTACCAGATATGGGAAAAAGTATTTTTGGACCCCTAAGCCTGTGCTTGTCTACCAATGTTGCTTTCTGCTAACACATTTGCAAGCTCTGGGATGAATTCCAGCTTAATATCATTTTGGACAGAAAGATGACATGCTAGAGGAAAGCTGGTGGAGATTTTTCCAAATCTATAGAATATGTGACAGAACAAAGACATCATGGTGGCAGACTGTTTTGTCAACTCAGAATGGTAGCTACATTTTAGAAGGGATTTTAATGATTGGGAATTAGATGAAACAACACAAGGATGGAATATGATCTTTAGAAGAAACTTGAATGACTGGGAAATTCCCAGAATGATTGAACTTTTCAAGCTACTGGAGAGTTTCCAAGGAATCCAAACAGGTGAAGATTATTTATGGTGGTATGGGCACAACAAAGGAAGATACATGGTGAAGGAAGGATATAAACAAACAAGTCTTAGGGAGAATCAAGACTTCAAATGGCCTTGGTAGCAAATCTGGAGAGTCAAAGTGCCACAAAAAGTGGCATGCTTCATCTGGCTGCTAGCCAATGAAGCAGTTCTGACATTGGCCAATGTGGCCAAGAGAGGTATATCTCTGTGCAACAGATGCTCCTTATGTGGTAAGGATACAGAGACAGTAAAACACCTCTTTCTACACTGCAATTTCACTGACCAACTGTGGCAGATTTTACTTAATCTCAGAGGCATTTCCTGGAGTATGCCTAGTAAGATTGATGAGACTCTTTTCAGTTGGGAGGAGGCTGGAGTTGGGGCTACAAACATAGAAAGATGGAGGATGATCCCTGCTTGTATATGGTGGACTATATGGAGAGAGAGAAATGATAGATGTTTTGAAAATAGGGACAACAACCTGCAGGAAGTCAAGCTTAAATGTATTTTGTTGTTCTGTTTTTGGTGTACAAATGTCTACTCCAATGAGACTGAGTCAATCATAGACGTTTTAGGGTCCATCTAGATCCTGGTTTAGCATTGGAAAGACTATAGTCTTTTTCTTCTTTTTTGTAAATATGGTTTTTTAGTACTACCTAAGTACTGACTGAAATACAAATGTTACTAGTGTCAAAAAAAAATGAAACAACACAAGTCCTAAATTTACTGTAGCCTGTATCTTGATATGAACACGATGGATCCTCAGCAAGGTGAATGGTATTCTGTCAAAAGCTACTATTCACTGCTACAAAAACAATCAAGGAATTGGGAGAATAATTGGCCTTGGAAGATGTTATGGAGAACAAAGACAACACCTAGAGCAACTTGCTTTGGGTGGGTAGCGGCAAAAGAAGCTTGTCTAACTCAAGTTGCAGTACAAAGAAGAGGGTAGTTTCTGCAGCAGGTGTTTTTATGTGAAGATGCAATAGAACCCAGCAATCATCTCCTTCTTTTTGCAAATTCACTCGGCAGATTTGGTCTTTCTTCTTAAATATCTTTGGAGTTCTTTAGGTGATGCCCCCAAATGTGAGAAGTGTACTATCTTGCTGGCAGGGTCAAAGGATTGAGTAGAGTAAAAAGCAAATATGAAAGACTATCCTATTATGTATCATGTCGACTATATGGATGGAAAGGAATAATAGTTGTTTTGATGGAAGGATACAACACTCTTCTTTGTAAAGTGTAAATGTCTAGAGTCTTTGTATTCATGATGTAGGCATAATACATCAGATAACCCAACCTTTCTTTTGGAATTTATGGATGTTATGTGCTATAACTATGTAGAGGAACTTGATGTACTTCTAGAGTACCTCCCTGGTACTATTTATTGGATATAATACATTTAACAAAAAAGAGAAAACTAGCCCCCAAGGCCTAGCTCGAGTGGCAAAAGGTGGAGGATTTGTAGCTTAGGTCGCAGGTTCAAGCCTCACACCATGCAACGCGAAGCCCGATATTTAAGTGGAGAAGGGTAGAAGGCCGGGCCCATTATCCATCGAGTTTAGAAGGCTGTGATTTTTTCCAACAGATTTCTCGGTTATCAAAAAAAGAAGAGAAAACTACTTTACTTAATGGTGGGAAAGGATGAGTTTGTACCAAATATACAAATTCCATCATGAATATGTGCAAAACATCCATCACAAGTATGCGAACGGTGATGCGAGATAAAAAGGAGTTTCCATAACTATTGGTCTACTCTAGGGATCTGCTTTAAGCTCATTCTTGTATCTTAGTATAAATGACTAACCTATAGTAATTTTTTTTTTGCAAAGGAAACATGTTAACCTAAAGTAATTTTTTTCCTGATCAAGTAAATATATTCTCATTCATTAACATGGATAACTAGCTGTATACAAGGGATATACCAAAAGGTAAAGAATCTACAAAGCAATATGATTCTCTACAAACTCCACCCAATCATCTATACAACTAGGAACTTCCTTTTAACACCAAAATAAAATAAGAGAACAAAGACTACTCTTTAGCTGAAAGAAACACTACTCTACTCCTTCAAAATCTCTCATATTTCTCTCTCTCCAAAGTCCAAACTACCTATATTAACTTGAGTGGAGCCACATAACAAGCCCTTCGTCTTCTCTTCCTTCTTCTCTCTTCCAACTGAACATCAAATCTTTCACCGTCTTTGGCATTGCTCATGGAGTGCCAAACCACCTAACATATACCATCATAACCTCATGATTAGCCCGTAATGTAGAAGAAGATGATCGACGTCCTCACCGCCTCCTTATACATGTAATAGCAGACGACCTTCCTCTTTCTAAGTCCTCGCCCGCCTCCTTATACATGTAACAGTAGACAACCTTCCTCTATCTAAGATTTTCCGTTGTTAAATCACCCATCTAATGGCTAGCCAAGTGAAAAAATGCACCTTCTTTTGCACACTTAGAATCCATATTATATTGCATGGAAAAACAAACTCCTCCCTAACCAAAAGTTCCTCATGAAAAGGCTTTACTGAGAACACTCCATTATTTCCTAAGCCTTACCACCAAACATCAAGATTATCCATCGGATTGATTTGTCTATGTAATAAGTTAACAATCTTTGAAACTCAATTACTTCCCAATCATGAATTCCTTTCTAAATCTGAAGTCCCAAAAGGTCTCTCCACTTTGAGTCTCCCTGAATTGCTGAATTGTAAAGTCTCTTTAATACGATATTCTGTACAAACTTTGGAAGTCATCTATTAAAAAAGGCCTATTTGGAAAGCCACATGGGAATTAGATCTGAGTATTACATCGTTTGACCGGTTTGTTTCTCCAAGTAATTACTTGGTTAGTAAGGAATTGGATGTAATTGGGAGGGGTAATTACACTCTCCAATTCCCGGGGAGGTGAGAATTGCCGATAATTACAAGGTTACTTTTAAATTTCTTTTTTTTGTTTTGTTTTGTTTTTGTTTTTGGTTTCAATTTAATTTCTTTTCTTCTTAGTTTATTTTTTATTCTATTTTAATTCTTAAATATGTTTTCCATTATTTATCTTTCATTTCTTTCTTCTCATTTCCCAACCTTTACTTCTTGAGATTCCATATAATTTCTTATTTATTTTCTTCATTTAGTATAACTACGTTATTGTTCTAGTTTTTGAATTAAATAATTTCATTGTTGAATGAGGTTACACACTTATCTTATCCTTTTCTTTTGAATTATATTTACTTACGTTATGTTGGAGCTTATTTTATGTTATGTTGGAATTTGACATAAGAGTATTATGTTAATTTTTTTTTGAATTATGGTTTATTTTCAGTTCCAATTTAATTCCTTTAGTAGTATTGACGTGCTATTTCACATTACACGCCATTCATTTTTTAGCTTGAATTGATAGATTGTTTTTTTTGTCAAACATTTGAATAATTTTATGAAATTATATTTATAACATTGATCTTTTTGTCAAACATGCATGTAATCTATGATGTTCTTACAAAATGTCTACTTTTTAGTTTTATAATCAATTAAATTCAAATATTATTAATTTGAAAACTATATATTTTTTAAATAATATATTTTCAAGAGATCTTATGCAACTTAAATACCTAGTTTACCATCATTTATTAAGGCACATATTTGTCAAATATTAACTTTTTTTAATATAAATTTTATCTAACTGTGTAATTGCACTTGTGAACCAAACAATACACTTGTAATTACATTATGACAAACAAACAGGTTATCGTAATTACTATATTATGTAATTACTAGGCTGTGTAATCACTAGTTCACTACCCTAGTAACTACACCAATTCCAATTACATGGGCTTTCCAAACAAACCCTAAAATGTCCCTACACTAGCCCTATCCCCAAAATTATTCTCTCCGACCTTGAATGAGATATTTTTCAAAAAATAATTCCATCCCTTCATGATACTCCTACACAAACCACATCCGGAAGGCAAAATGGTATCTCCAGTTCTCCACCACTCTTACACAATGCCATATTTATCAACTATCACTCCCATCCGCTAAGCCTGTACCTCCAGGTTCCACCCCAATCCTCCAAAGCCATTTGCCCAGTAAAGCTTTATTAAAGACCTTTAAATCTTTAATTCCAAGGCCTCCCCATTTTTTAGGAGACCTATGTATGAAAGAAGATTTCTACGGTTAATGATCTTCACGGTCGATATTTTTGGGCTTATCAATGGCTATCCACATGGATTTTTCTCTTCACGTAAGGTTCTTAGACAAGGGGATTCTTTTCCCCCTTCTTATTCCTCTCAGTTATGGAGGGACTGAATTTGATGTTAAAAACGCTGCTGATTTGTGATGGATTAAAGGCTTTGCAGCAAATCATCGAAGCTCTACTTCCCTGGAAATATCACATATTTTATTTGCAGATGATGCTCTTATCTTGTGATGCTACGACTGATCAAGTGCTCTATTTAAGAATTATACTGTCGGGTTTTGAGCTGGTTTCTGGGCTGCATGTGAACTTCTCAAAGAGTCATCACTTCCTTATAAATAAGGTCCCTAATCTTCAGTTCCTTGCTAATATTTTAGGTTGTGGCATCAGTTCTCTTCCTACTACATACCTTGGCCTTCCTTTGGGTGCTAAGGCAAGCTCATTGCAATCTGGAATGGAATGGAAAAATGCGAGAGGAAGTTGTTGGCTTGGAAGAGACAATACTTGTCTCTTGGGGGTCGTGTTTTTTATTTTTTGGTTGAGAAGTTAACATATCTATTATCAACAACGAAGGCTACACAGAGGTGTACTTTCAGTAATAGTTACAAGTAGTAGTCAAAGAAAGCAAAACCTACCACCTAACCTCATAAACAACCTAAGATACTAGAAATGTCGTCTGCCTCTTGGGTAAATTCATGAGTACACCAAAACTAGATAAACACTAAACAATTCATTTTCAGTTTCTGGAAAGTGTTACTCTTATCTTCATAACATCTCTGGTTTCATTAACTTGAGAGGTATTACACGGACCATGCCTAGAAATACTGCAGAAGTCCTAGCATGTTGGAATAGAGATGAAAATCAGTCAGGACACAAAGAGAGATGGAAGATTGTCCCTGCTTGCATCTGGTGGACAATATGGAGGGAGAGAAATTAGAGATGTTTTGAAAACAAGAGCATCCCTTTCCAAACAATTAAAATGAACTGTTTAGTGACCTTTTACTTTTGGTGTATCCATACTATACCTAAGGATCTGGGGGACATCACCCTATTCCTAGATAGTTTATGAGGGAGATAGGTGTTTAGAGTCTTTTTGACAAACCCTCTATACTTTTGATGTAAGTACTACAGGAGTTCACTATTGGTGTACTTCTCTGTTTATAAAACCAGTTAACTTTCTAAAAAAAAAAAACATCTTTGGTTTCTCTCCTTCCATATTGACCACCAGATACAAGCTGGGTCAATCTTCCATCTCTCTCTGTGTCCTTACAAATTACCATGTTTGCTCCAGCAAGCCAGAACTTCTGATGTTCCTTGGCATGGTCCATCTGAGCCCTCTCAACTTTGGCTCAACTTGATGAAGAACTGCCAAACTTGTTCTATCACTTTACAGTGTAAGAAAAGTTGAATATGGTCTCAGCTTCAGATTCACAAAAAAATACATTTGGAACATAGATGAAGACCCTTTTCATCAGTTTGTCTTGTGTTAATACAGCTTGCCTGGCCATCAGCCAGAAAAAAACATGCCACCTTGTAAGGGATCTCAACTTTCCAGATCATCTTCCAAGGCCAGGAACCAACTTGAGGACTTGTATTGCTGTTGCATCTATAGGCAGATTTGACTGAGAATCTCCCCTACTTGTTCTTCAGCCACATTAGTCTGGCTACCGTGGTAGAAAATTCCTTGAACTATTCAATGTTATGTTAGAAGTCTATCAACCTTTCCACTTCCCAGTCATTGAACATTCTCCTAAAGTTGAGATTCGATCCTTGATTATCCTTGACTTCCAGTATTATTGCTCCCTGTTGTTGATTCAGAAGGTATATTTCAGGGAATACAATCTTCAAAGGTTGATGACCAATCCACACATCACTCCAAAAGGCAATGAAATAAAGGAGCAAACATATATCTTATTTGTGCAATGCTTTGATAACTAGATTATTTTAGGAACTTTTGGACTTCTATAAAAAAGAGCTGATGTCTTGTATATCAAACATGGAATAGTATTGTACTTCCTGAGATAGTGCATAAGTAGCTGCAAATAGGTGTTCTTCCCTCTTTTAACTTTTAGGTTCGTGTGAAGAACGTTTGCAAAGGAAGGAAAGAACGTGCTAAGGAAAGGTGAATAGCATATACACAGAGCATTGAATTTAGGTACAACTTAGCAGAAAAATGAGAACCATGGTTCTGAGAAGGAAGCAGGATGTTCACTGGGATATGGAGACATTCAGGTCTTGAAAAGATCCTATTGTATTCAAAGTGGAAAAAACCGATTGCTATGTTTGTTTCTTGAGCGGTTAACTGAGGAGGTTCTGTTGGCCAACTAAACGTCTGTGTGTTGGGTCTTGAATAAAAGGTAAAAATAACTGAGGAGACCTGGATGAAGAGGGAAATGTTGGAACAGGGGTATCATTTTATCTCTCACTTGCCTGAAACATATATAAATCCTGAATTCTTTAGATCGGGCCTGCAGGAATGGCGTACGGGACGTGCTTCAACGCGCCGCAACCACTACTTTAACTCCTTATATCAATTACGAGAAGAAGGTTTTCTTAAGCCAAGTAAAAATTCACTGTGGGTAACCCATTTGGATGGTGTACTGCGAGGTTGAGGATCTTATCTGTATCTCGCTCCTCGTATCATTCAAAATTCTATGATATTTTCCCTTATTTTTTCATGCTTGCATGGACAAGCAGTGGTCATCTTTTACCAGGTCACCATGTGACAGCCATTTGAATTATTGCTTTTGTAATTTTAATGATTTTTGGCATGAGAAACTTGGGATGCTACTCCATTTGTCTATTGACATCATAACAGAGGAGTGATTACTACCAAGTATTCTTCTATTCTGATTTTCATGTTTTGTTGTGTGATTTGCCTTTTTATTACAGTATTTAGAATCCTTGTAAGAAGAACAAGGACAGGTTGTACTTTTGGATATGTAATTATGGATTTCAGCACAACCTTTGTGTTGATGAATACACTGTTACTTTTCTCAATATTAAGCTGAGTTAGCTCTTTATCTGTGTTCAGACTTATCCTTAAGCTATTGAAAAATGATATTTTCAACTTCATGGTATTTGTCTAACAGCTATTTTATACAGCTAGTTGCATCTGCAGATTGTGCTGGAGCTTTAGATGTTACAGATGACTTGCAACATTTATTGGTATGTTAATTCGTGTTCAATTCCATTATTAGCCTTCTCTATATATTGACTATCTTACTTTAGATTCTTCTTGGATTTCGTTGAGGTTGTACCTTTTCTCTCTCACAATCTCTTTCTATCCTTTCGAATCAGCAATACATCAAACTTCGGAAATCCGTTCAGTTTATGATGCTTTGATTTTTATTGTTGGCTTAAAATGCTAAATTACATCAAAATTTAGAGAAAATTACAGCCCAATACCTTTGAGCCACCATCTAGTTCACAAATTATGTTCACAGTGTATAGGTAGTGTATACTTTATACTAATATACATACCTCTACATATAATATACATCCGTATACACCCACATACATATAATTTACGTACATATACACACATTATACAACCGTCAACCGAGTGTATATGTAGTGTATACTTAGGCCATGCTTGGTAAACTAGATGGTCTAATGGTATATATTGGTAACTATCACTAAAATTTATCTATGGATTTTGAACATTGCAAATGCTTATGAGGGAAGATGTTCTAACTGTCAAATGATTTACTTCTTGATAGGATGGAGATGAACTGGCTGGTCTACATTGCTTTCGACACCTTCGTGATGAATTAGCCACTTCAATTGATTCTATCAACAGGTTAGTCTATTCGAGTTAGATTTTTAATCAGTTTCTTGGATTTGCTGACTTCATTTTATTATGGTTTTGCAATTTTTCTAAGCAAAGTTGCATCTGCCGTTGTAAAATTTGGTGTATTTATCTCTTGATATGTTCTTATTGAGGTGCTTGTGCTTCCAAGATAGGACTCAATAGTTTATCCCACAAATAAACTAAGTTCAGGACATAACCATCCTTTGCATAATTAATTTTCCCATCTATTTCTACTCAGAATTGAAAGTTGTACCTACTGCTTCTTTATTTCTTATTTTCCCAAGCATTTGGCGAACGGATCTATTATGCTAGTATTGCCTTGAATCACCTTTTGGCATACTTTTCCTTGTAAAAAAGGTACAATTTAGCATACTTTAGTATTGTCACTTACCAGATTCAATCTTGTAGCATTCTTTCAGCAGATTTTTTGCGTATAACCATACAAGAAACTGGCAACATGGATGCAGCAATTACATCAAAATTTAAAGCACGGGCGACCATTGCAATTAATGGAGAAGGCCATGAAGTAAGGGCTAACTTGTATATGTTGTATTTTGATGCTATTGCTGCAGATTATTTTTGTTCTATTTGTTAGACTGGAAAACTTGTCTCACTTTTGTAAAAGATACAGTATCCAGTAGTTTGCATAAAGAACAGGTTTCGAGTCTTTATGAAATTCTAGCCGGAAGATGAAGGAATCCTACACAGCGACTGTTCAAAACGTGCTCCATGCTTGATTCTAAATGTAGTTTATATATCTTCTGCTTTTCAATAATCCAAATAAGTGGGGGTAGATGGGAGCGGAGGGTTTACATGTGTCCTCTTTATATCATCCTGAATATCAATATATCTGTCGATGAGAAAGTTGTGGTATTAATGCCTACTATAGCAATGCACTCTACGGCTGTGCCTTAGGCAACTTGCAACAGGTCAAACTAAATTGATTTTGAAATATTGCAGGTTAAATTGGATGAAGAAGAAACCTCAAATTTCCGTGACCGGCTTCTTCCATTTGTTATTGGATTACTTAGAACTGTGAGTTTTCTCTCTGGTTAATCTGTGGCATCATTGCTTATCTGAGTTGTTGAAGTTTTGGGTTGATCTCGATTTCCTCGAGGTGGTGACTGTTCAATGTCATATCATGATCTAGGTGACTAGGTCATAATTCAGTGTCTTCCAACGACTCACACATGCCACTTCAATTTATACTCTCTTAGAATCTCGGGTAATTTTGATGAAGCAAAAATGTGTGTAGAAATCTAGATCAGATCATATTGAGAAGTGTGAAATTGTTACTCTAGCATGTTAGGTGGAGTATTGGGGTATGTAGGTCATAAAGTAAAAGGTAGGAATTCGATATGAAGGAGCTCTGAACATAAAGAATAACATAGAGGATATTAGAAACGGTGAAAGCCTCTGGATAGATGGAGATTAAAATTGGAATCTGCCAAACTCTTCATCTTTTGTTGTAAAAACATAACTGTTTCAAAGGGAGCATACCAGTTTCAAAAAAAAAAAAAAAAACTGTTTTAAAGGGAGCATACAACAATGTACAACTGCTAGACTAAAAGATGGGGGTGGGTTTATTAGTTCGACGAGTGGAAGTGAAGAGTAATGAAGATTGCCTAGGACGATATAGTGGATAGAGGTGATGTAAACCTTTCGTCCCCATTCGTTCCATAGTTCTGTCCCTGTCTTTGTGTGTGTATATGATTACTTATCGTCAACTCGGCTCATTTTCATGAGAGTCATCAAGTTTCATTATATGCGAAGTAGAAGATATTATACTCTGGTCTTTTTTAATGGGTATAATTTATGGATCTATTTTCCTAAAGAAGCAGTGGAGGTCTGTGCTCAATGATAGTTGGTAAACCCATCAAGGAAATCTGGAATACAATTCCAGCATGCATTTTCTGGGTAGTATGGAAAGAAAGGAACAACAGATATTTTAATCGTTTATCAACTTCAAATTTAAGTACTCAAGTCTAAATGTATTCTACTCTATAGTTGGTGCAAGCTCTCCCCTCTAAATTCCCCTGAACCCTTTTTGGATTTTGTTAGCTCCCTGGAACTGTTAGCTAGTATGTTTTGGAGCTAACTTATATCTTCCGTAATTCTGCATCCTCTTGATGCCATCAATGGAATTTCTTACTTCATCAAAAAATAATCAACTTATTGATCTATTTTCATGAATGTTTTTTGAGCATTTGGAGTTTTACAAAGAAATTCTTGAACGAGCATTTTCATGTTTGAATTTTATAAATTCCAGGCAAAACTCCCTGCTGTGTTGAGAATATATCGTGACACTCTTACAGCTGACATGAAAACAGCCATTAAAACAGCAGTTGAAGAGCTGCTTCGTGTTCTGGTTGCTCAACCTTCAGATTCAGATTTTGTTGCAGGAGAGCGAGTAGCTGATACAGATGGTGAGTTAACAATTTAATATATCACAGCTACTTGACTTTGACGAGAAGAGCTTTGATAGAAAAGTAACTTTTTTCAACTATATTGTGTGGATCCTCTAAAGATGCGTCCCGCCCATGTAAGATCCTCCAAAAATGCATTTTTTTGTGAAGGGTCGACACGGTGTTATGGCAATTTTGGAGTATTCGAGCAACATAGAATTTCAATAGGCAAAAGGGTTTATTTCCTTTTCCTTTTAATCAGAAACCAAATGGTGCTACAGGAGGCTGATTCATTTTGGTCTGCACAGGGAGGGGAAGGGGGGGATTGATGCTTTGGATCTGATTTCATGTATCTTCTGACTTAGGTGGGAGCTCATCTCTTGCCAGTAGATTGAGAATCCTGGCACCAGAAAGTTTTGTTCAACTTTTGAAGGCTATTTTCATGATAGTGCAGGTAATGTGTACTTGCCATACCATTCTCTGTTTATTTTGATTTGTGCTTGAATCAGGTGATGTTGCTTTTCTTTTTACACTTTTTGACATATAAAGGAACTACTTTAGTTATTGTGGAACTAACCCAGCAATCAAATATATAAAGTTCTTTTTCATGCAATATATATTCCTAAAGAGATTCTATTGCAATGTTAATAGGATCCCAAGATCCTTTGGATCAATGCTTGTGTTGTTAACTTGTTCTAACCGATGATAAGTACCTGAGATCCTTCATCTGGTTTAGACTCTTAACCATTAGTTGGTTTGGTGGCTGATGGCTGCCTATTGATTTCTCTAGATAAGTTGAACTGTATGAGATGTCATTTCTCTGCTTTATAGGCCAATTTCATCTCTTATTGCGTCTAGTCTTGATTATGATGTTTTAAAGTTGTAACAATTTAAACTTTTTTCTGAGTTTTCTTCTTACAACTTCATTTCTTGGGGCATGAATATGATCCCTTTTAAGGTGTGTAGTTATCTTGAAAATTTCTTAAACGAAACAACTAATGCCATCTATAAGTAGGAAGTCTTTTCGACTATGACTCACTTCATCATAGTCCAACCAACTATTCGGTCTCTTTTTGTCAGCTACCCCTATCACCTCACCCCTCACCCCTCACTACCTCTTCACTACCATCATAGCTGCCAAAATTTACTATAGCTTGAATTTGAACTAAGGCCTAAATGATTAAGATAGTTGTTCCTGTAAAACATTTCACTTCATAGATATTCTCTTAAAACTGGTGTACACCCAACCGAAGGATCCTAACTTTGCAGGGGATTCTTTGGTTGGTTTTTAAGAATTGGTAATTTTACCCTTACACCCAAACCAGATTGCTTTTACCAATCTAGTTTTTGCCCTTTTTTCCTTTCTTCTTTAATTTAATTTTGGTATGATGTAACTTGATATTTTTCTTTTAGTGAATGCAGGCGCACTTAGTCCAGGCTTCTGAAGTTAAAAAAACAATAGAGTGGATTATCTGCCATCTTGATGATCATTATGCTGGTGACTCAGTTGCTGCTGCAATCGCACTTGGGGCAGCAGCTGCAGAAACTGCTAGTGAAAGTGACGGTCAGATCACCACCTTTTCACAATTTTTTCCCCCAAGCAACTTTTCCAGGGTTTTCTCAATTCAGGAGAAGGGAAATGATGCAATAACCATGTCAAATTTATCAAGAAATTTCAGGTTTATGTACATTCATTTGCTGTTATTCTTGGATGTTTGTGCTATTACGTTTTTATTTTCGGAACCTGTAGTGAGGGAAAATCAACTTCTTGTCGTGTATTTGCTTGTTGAAAATATGTCCTTCAAACTGTTGGTATTCATGTACATTTATTTGATAGATAATTGCACATTTGGTCACTCTCTCATTGAAAAATTTCGAAATTGGTTCTCATAATATCTCAGTGGTATATGTAACTCTCAATTAATATAATGTGCCTTTTGGTCTCCAAAAGAGTTAATAAAATTAGTGGATTTTTAGCTTCTAAACCATGCATCATCCTGTGTTATGCTAGTGCAGGTTATTTTGGTGGGTTTTCTTTTATAGTTTAAGAAAGACAGAATTTTAAATATCATTACAATATGTATTCTCTCCAAAAAAAGATTGAGTAAAAAGAAATAAAAATTTCCTTAAAGTTGCACTTGGGAATAACATAGTCCAGTCCAACCAATAAGAATCCTTTACATTTGTAGGAATTTGTAGTGGAGGTCAACAGCAACACATTTCTATCAATAAAAGGTTTAATGTGTTTAGTCGGCCTTCATGAGGACTAAACTAAACTTTGGCCTGATAAACCAAGACCACAATTACCCATTTCCTATTTGTATGAGAGATTTTTCCTTTTAGGACATCCAAATGTTTGACACATATATACAAGTAAGGATACCATAGCCATTTTATTATTTATAAAAGATTACTCGATCCATCTACTAATTGCAGAAATTCAAATTCATTTCAACAAAGATGTAATGTTATTACAATGACTAATCAGCTTCTACTTCAATAATCCTTCCACTCTTATCGGTTTAATTTTACTTTAAGTTACTTCATTTAACCTATAGTCTAGTGAACCATGTCATTTAAGATTGGAAGGAAATATACCATTTTTTTTTTCCGAAGTTGTTTTCATACTTTGTTCCTAGCATTCTATGTTGATGGAAGCACATACCTCATCTGGAAAGCATGTTAACTGGCTGCTGAATTTTTTTTGGCAGTTTTTCTTTCTTCCTTTTGTATTTGTTCTTTTTCCTTAGGGGGTTTCTGTTGGGATGGTTTCAATCTGGGCTACAAAAGATTTTATTTGGTTTGGTTCCATTACTAGTATTTAGGGCATTGAATGAGTCGAGTTGTTTTCACCCAAGGGTGTGACCCTGGGTCAATGAAGTGGGTTGAAAACTATGAGGTCTCAAATTCAAATTCCAACAAAGCAAAAAACGCTAGCGCAATTTCTTTTTATCTATCCAAGCCTTGGTAGACAGGGTTACTTGGTACCTGTGCTGGTGGCAAGTAGCCCTTGTAATTAGTCAAGATGCGGACAAGCGGGCCTGAACACTTTAAAAAAAATGAGTCAGAGTTGCTTGCAAAACAAATTTCAAATTCACTTGTATAACCTCGAGTGATTATTTAGCTCTTAAAATCAATCTTGAATAAGAAAGGAGCTTAACCTTATAATGCCACTTGTGGTATAGCAATACCAAACTAATTATGCGAATATACTTTATTTCATTAAATCTTATAATATATTTTTGAATATTAAGTTTGAATTATTTTATTTTTAAAGTGGTTTTTATTGATTTCAGCTTATCTTACTAAGTTGAGTAGCTTGGTGGAAAGTAGTTATAAGAGTATATCTAAGGTGCTTTCCAATAAACTAAAAAGGTTTAAATGTGACAGTATCTACTTCACAGAGTGCTTTTGTGAAAGAAAGAAAAGTCCTAGATGCAGCTTTGGTGACAAATGAAGTGGTTGATTTGAGAAGAAAGCAAGGGGAACTGTGGATTTTGTGCAAATTTGATCTTGAGAAAGCCTATGATCACGTCAACTGGGAGTTTCTTGATTTCATTATGCTGAAGATGGGCTTTGGGACAAGATGGGGGATGTGGATAAGTTTTTGTATTTCAATAGTTAGGTACTCGGAAATGCAACTCGTGTGGTTTTCTTGGTAGTTCGAGAGGTGTGAGACAGTGAGACCTGATAATTGCTATCACCTAAGTTGTTCATTCTAGTAATGGAAGCATTGAGTAGGATATGGATAGAGCTGTAATGAGAGGTTAACTTGAGGGGGGTTCATCTTTACATCAGATGGGGGCAAGGTACAGTGAGGGGTTCATCTTTATTTGCTGACGACACTTCAGTGATTTATGATGTTGACAGGACTCAGGTGGAGTATTTGAGAAAAGTATTGACATGGTTCCAGGTGGTGTGGTGTCGGGCTTAAAGATTGATCTCAGAAAATGTGAAAATAATCCAAGTTGGTGAGATGGTGAACATTGAGATCTTAGCACAAGTGTCAAACTGTAGAGTGAGAGCACTTCCTACTACTAATCTTGGTCACCCTCTAAGGAGCATCTAACAAGGAGCAACTTGGAACCCGGTTTTTAAGATGGTTGAAAAGAGACCTACACTATGTAAACTTTCGAGAATTCCTGCATACTTTATGTCTTGGATGCATGCTTCAGTTAGCGTTACAAAGAAGTTGGAAAATTCTTAGAGGAACTATCTATAGGATTCTCAAGTAGGGAGAAAAAGTTTGACCAGGTAAAATTTTGAGACTGTCACGACACTCAAGTGTTGGGGTGGACTTGAGATTAAGATTTAAAGGTTTTCATCAAGGCGCTATTGGAAAAGTGGTTATGAAGATTTGGGATACAGGAGAGCGCTCTATGGAGGGGGTGATTGCAAAGAAATATGGAGTCTTAGAAGGAGGATGGAGGACTAAAAATATCACTTTTCCTTGTGGGCATGGGCTTTAGAGGGAAATCTTAAAGGGGTGGGAGGAGTTTTATGGGAATACATCTTTAGTGTAGGAGATGGAAGTGGGTAAGTTTTTGGAGACACAGGTGGTGAGGGAACAATTCTTTGAGTATTACCTTATCTAATATGTTGAGGATTTCATGCCAAAAGGAGATGTCGGTACAATGATATACAAAGGCTTCAAGGTGGAGAGGTTCATTGGCATTTGAGTTTTAGGAGTAATTTGCAAGACTGAGAGATAAGTGATAACAAATTTTCAATGATTGATGAGTTGATTAACTAACAAAATATCACACTGGATAACCATGATGTATGAAGATGGGGATGGGGAATAATATCTTCTCTGTTAAGTCCGTTTGTGAGAATCTTTTGGATAGGGAGGGTTCATTTTCATACCTCTAAGTGTGGATCCCTAGGGTACAAAGAAAGGTGTGCCTTTTCTCTTGGTTAGCTGCAAGAGGGGTAGTATTGATGGTGGATAATTTGAGGAATAGGAGGATTATTTGTGTGAGTTGGCGCTTCATGTGCAATAGTTCAGTAGATACGAATCATCTCCTTCTACATTGCCAGAGAGCATCTGGTTTTTTGGCGGGAAATACTGTGTTGGTTTGGTCTTCAATGGGTAATGCCAGGTATAGTTAAAGAAGTCTTGTTTAGCTGTACTTTTAGGGGAAGGAAGAGAACGACACAGGATGTGGGATGTTTCTCCACTAGCACTTATGTGGACCATGTCAACTTAGGTCAAACTCGTCCATAGAGTGTTGTTTGATTATTTGACGAGCTGAGCTAGTACATAGCATGCTTGAACTTGGTTCATCTCGAGTATAAACCTGCTAGTAATTTGACTACTTCAGAAACATGCATGTTTTTCTGTTAGCAAAGTCTGCTTGGCACACTAAAATGAGCTAACTATTTTATTCTGTGCTTTAAATTGGTGTCTTATTTTGGAAGACTACTTAAATTGCATCAATAGATTTGCTGGATACTTATACATCTATCTATTTCTTTGATAGAGCTGATATATTGAGAGAGAATACAGAAGCTGTATTTGCAGCTTGTGATGCTGCTCATGGAAGATGGGCAAAGATCCTTGGAGTCCGTGCTCCTCTTCACTCTAAGTTGAGGTTGCAGGAGTTCCTAAACATATATAACATCACTCAGGAATTTATTACTGCCACTGAGAAAGTAAATCTTCATCTTTCTATGAAGTATATCCTTTACTAATTTTAATTTGTGTTTCTATGCTTATAATTCTCTTTTATCAAATATAAGCAGATTGGTGGAAGGTTGGGGTATAGTATCCGTGGAACCATACAATCACAGGCCCAGGCCTTTGTTGATTTCCAACATGAATCTCGAGTTTGTTCCTTTTCCAGCTGAATTTATGTGGTTCCACTGTCTCTTGCCTCGATTATTAAATGTTTTTGTTGGTTAATTCAGATGGCAAAGTTGAAGGCTATACTTGACCAGGAAAATTGGGCTGAGATTGATATCCCCGACGAGTTCCAGACTATTGTCACATCACTGTTCTCTTCCAAGTCAGAGACCAGTGGACATGCTGATGATGATTCTGCTGACACTGCAACAAGCAAAACTGAAGTGGTTCGAAACAGCAGTGATCCTTCAATGGTGGATGCTGGACTCCCAAATATATCACATAATACAGAGCAGACTGATTCTACTTCAACACATCCAGATAATACAGCACAGGTTAGTCTTTCACAATTGAGCTGATAAGCTCTGGGCAGTAGTGCTGATTTCAGACTATTTTAATTCAGAGTAATGACACGAAATCAAGAGAACGCGGAAGATCATCTCCTAGAATGCTTTCCTTTGGGGGTGTTGCGTATCACATGGTAAACTGGTCAGTGATCCCTTCTTATTCTGATAAATTCATCTGTTATTTTGAGTTAACTTGCCGGTGTTTTTCTCCAGTTTTCATTTCTTTGTCATAGTTTTCTCTCTCAAACTTTCTCTTCTTGGCCCTTGGTTCTTAAATACTTAATGCTGCCTGGTACTTAATATTACCTCCTTCCCCTTATTGCTACTGTTTCCTGGTCATTTAGCATGTTTTCATTTTTCTTCTCAAGGCTGGAACCTGCAAAAATAACATCATACTGTTGCTTTTCAGTGGCTTGATTTTGATGAAGATGTTGTCAGAATATATTGACATGAATAATAGTTTAACTGGCCTATCATCAGAAGTAGTTCACCGTGTTGTTGACATCTTGAAGTTTTTCAATACGAGAACTTGTCAACTTGTACTTGGAGCTGGAGCCATGCAGGTATACTCTTGCTGTCTAAATCTACAATGTGTACCTTATGGATCATTCCTTGGATATACCAAACAATTTGGATGCACTCCACAAGCCCATCATCCCTTCTACTTCCTATCCTATTCATCGATTGTGTTGCCTTTTTGAATAATTGGCCTGAACAGACTAGTGCATGTAGTTTGGGAGTGAGGATAGTTGATTGGTTGATTATTCTATTTTTTGATAGGCAAAGTAAATGTTTCATTGCTGTAATAAAGCAGCATAAAGAGAGCGCTTATAGACAAAATTTATGTACTAAAGCAGGCTAAGCCTGTAGGGAATTTTAAAATCTATTGGACTATCTATTGCATATACATTTTTGGGTTTACACCAAAATGCTAATTGCTGCAAACAAATATCTTTTTATCTATGTATAGGTTGAGCTATCCCTTCAAAACATCTTATATTTATATGTTTTGATTGGTATTTCAAGTACCTTGGGCTTATGCAATGACTATACATGTATAATTAACGGCCTTTATCCCTTGTAGGTGTTATGTGGGTAGTATGGAAGGGGAGAGAAATAGGAGAATGTTTGAAGAGGTTGAAAATGATTTTGTACAATTAAAGAAATCTTTTATTTCTAGTTTCATTTTGGTGCAGCAATAAGGTCTTATTTGTATAAAAGATTGAGCATCTTTATTTGAAAAAAATATGTTTGTGTAGGTTCTGTTATTCTTGGTATATGACTTTGATATGGGTTTTGATGCAGGGGTTTCTCCACCATTAATAAAATCATTTACTTTATCATCACAATAATAGATTGATTAGTTGATTTTCTTTTCATAAGATATTTCAGGAATTAAATGACTAGGAGGCCAAGTTTTTTTTTTTTTTTGAATAGGTAACATCTGTATTATAAACCAGCACTTGGGTAGTGCTAAATCCCTTTACAGCAGATAAGAGTATATCAATAAAACAAAGAACTCCTAATTCTAGCATGACTCTAACATTTCTAGGATATCTTCTGCATCTATAGGATAGTTTTTTTTTTTAAAATCAGTAACTTTCTATAGGATAATTCTTTGTACACCTAAAACACAAAAGCAATATACAATCTCTTATAATTTTCTGTACTGTTCTACTCCTGTCTTGAAAAACCTAGCATTCCTCTCCTTCCAGATGGTCCACCATATACAGGCCGGGATGGTTCTCCAGTAGCTCCTGTTTTTAGCTCCCTTCCCAGCTTCTTCCAACTAGATAGAGTGTCAACAATCTTGCTAGGCATTGTCCATTGTATGCCTCTGAGATTGATGAAAATCTTACATAGCCGGTCAGTGATTCTGCAATGCAGGAACAAGTGTCCAACTGTCTCAGCTGCCTCTCCACATAAACAGCAGTGTGTGACTAAGATAATGTTCCTCTTCCTTAGGTTTTCATGTGTCAAAAAGCTTCTTTTGTCTATACAAAGGGTTGGGTTGCAACTTCTTTCCCAAGGCTTTTAATTTGCATGCTAAAATGTAGTCTGGTTTCCCTGAATATGCAAAAGAATTCCACCAAGACCTGATTTTTTCTATAAATCCCTCTGTGTTTAGCCACCAATTTTCGAATTTGAAATAAGATTTGTTCAGGTCCCATGGTCCACAGTGTAAGGCTATAGGCACATGGTCTGATGTTGGTCTTTGTAGAGAAATCTGCTTCACTTTGCTGAATTGTTCACTCCACTCAGATGTGAATATAATTCTATCGATCCTTGATGCAGCAGTGTTCATATCTCCCCTGAACCATGTCTGTGCTCCTCCTTCAAGTGGAAAATCAATAAGCTCCAAGTCTTCTATGGTATCTGAGAATTCTACCATGGAAGAAGACCTTCTTTGACAGTTGCTCTTCTCTGTGGGGAACCTACACACATTGAAGTCCCCACATACTACCCAAGGACCCTCCATTAAACCTCTAGGAAGTGCATTCCATTCATATCAGTAGCATAAAACCCAACATAAAGTTTCCAATAACTATTTACTCACATACGTACTCTTCTCCACTTGCCATTTCTGCACCGATTCACCGAATCATCCAGATAAGTAACTTTACAAGAATGTTGAACTTGCTTTATCAATTATCACATGCACTTCAGTGACCTGGCTAAGCTGATTTGAACTTTTGGGTAGTCTTGAATTGATAGCCGCCGCTTGGTTATAATTCTTCTGACTTGTTCAGGCTTCCATCTTATGATTGATGACTTCTCCGCGAATCTCTGTGTATTGCAGTAATTTCGATCCTTCTGGTCTCTTGGTGGATGTTAATGACATGATCTTTTTTATTCCTGAGGCATTTTAATACACACTGCCTAAAAAATTGGACTTCTTACAATATGATAATCATAGATCTCTATTCTCTTACTCCATAGCTGACGTGGTCATGCTTTTTCTTTCCTTTTTGAGGCCAATTTGTAGGAGATGGGTACACCATCAAAGCTCTTTCAATCTTTTGTAACTTGACTCAAAATTATTTTTGTGCTCGATGATTTCATATCAATAATCAGCAGCTACTCCCTTCAAAAGATGTCTTCTTGCAATAAGAAAAGGCTAGTATCTTTGCCATTTCACCCCATTGACTATTGACTTCTGATTGTTGTTGTATCCCACTTGAAGGATCTGTGGTGTATGTTAGTGAGCACATATTTCTGGTCTGGGACTTGGTTTTTGGTGGTTCTTAAGATCACAAACATGCCAGAAAAAGTATTATATTGATGTTTTATTTTTTCGGATATTCTTCTGAATTATTATCAACCAGTAGAAGCTTTCAGCTTTTCTATAGTTTGCCTGTAACGTGAACTAATGTTTTTGACTTAATTTTCCTTTCATCTCTAACCCCCCTTCCATTCCACACACACTATTTCTTCTCTTTAAGCATTTTCTTGTTTCTATCTTGTATATGCAGTATTGGTGTTGGTAATTAGAGAAAAATTTGCAGGTGTCAGGTTTGAAGTCTATTACTTCTAAGCACTTGGCTTTGACAAGCCAAGTCATCGGTTTCACATACACTATCATTCCAGGTAGGCAATGATGACGAAGCTGTTTACTGGTGGTTCTTATATTGTTTCTGGCTTTTGTCTAGTTCCCTGTCTACTATTGTATTCATTGTTGATCTTTGGTTTAAGATAAATCAATGTGCTCAGACATTGTTCCAATGGTAATAACATGATATTACCATTTGTGTTAAGTTTCTACCTGAATGGTGGTTGGAATTTAATGGGGAAAGTATGCTGTTTATTTACATTGTTATCTTTCTACCTCTGTCAGTGTATAGTTGAAATCATTAACAGTGGGAAGTCCATTGCCCATCATACAAAAAGTGTATTGGCATCTTTCTACCTGAGTGTCTGAATAAGTATTCTGAGGAAACCAACCATTCAGGTTCGGTAGAGTTGATCTATTTTCATCTGTGAATCCACCTAGGAGTGGCAAACGAGCGAGTCGAGTCGAGAAAATGAGTTAAACAAAAATGGATAAAGCAATCGACTCGACTCATATTTTAAATGGGTAAAAACGAGTTACTCAATGGATAATATGGGTACCCATATTATAGTAGGGATCTTACTAAAAGCCCCCCACGAACCCCCTATCCCCAAAAAATTTGAAGTTTTTTTTAACCCCCCCCCCCCGTACCACCACCACTTTTCTTTCTTTTATGAATGAACATCTTTTACCCCTTTAACTACCCACTTTTAAATGGGTTGTGAGTATTATTCGTTTTTTACCCATTTTAAATGAGTTGGGTACCCAACCCATTTAAAATGGGTAAATATGAGTGGATACCCATATAAATTACCCATTCTGCCACCCCTAAATGCATCCTACCTTGGGTGTTTTTGCATTACACATTATCACCTCTGACAGTTGGCAATTCTGAAAGCAGCAAGTTCCATCAAATCTTAATAGTTGTATAATTCCTTATTCTTATTGAAAACTCCTGGTTTACCACAATCATGTTAAAAATTGTTGATTTCCGACTTGAACCTGTGTGTTTAATTGCAGAATCTCACCTATCTCATCAGCCATTTTATAGTCCCTTCATCTCTCTGTCCTGCATAGTCATTACAAACCAGAAACTCTGCTGACCATGCTCATTTTCTCCAGTTATTCAGCCTTTCTTCATTAGACTATTTAGTGCTACATCTCTTTTTTCACCGTTTTTTCATTAGGCTCTTTAGTGCTACATATAATTTCTTCATCCTTTCTAAATTAGATTACTTACTTAGTGAGGCCGATTCATGAGGTCCCAGGTTCAAATCCCCGGAAGACAAAAATACTAGGTGATTGCTTTCCATCTGTCCAAGCCGTGGTGGGTAGAGTTACCCAGTATCTGTGTTGGTTGGAGGTAGCAGTTACCTAGTGGAATTAGTCGAGATACGAACAATTGGCCAAAATACCACCATATTAAAAAAGCTTAGACTACTTAGTACTGCATTGAGCAAAAATTAGGCACGGAGGGGGACATGGTGCCTTGCCTCTTCAAAACTAAGTAATGATTGAGTGTACTCTACCCTTTACAATTTTGTGCAGACCTAGTCTAGTTATCTTGACTTAGTCTATGAAAGATTAGAAAAATACTAGGCTTAGGAGAACTCCTCGTAATTACATGTGATTACTTTATATGTTACTTTCTTTAGGCCATAAAGGCTTTCTTTTCTCAATATTAGAGTTGTCTCTTCTTCCTGATTCCCAAGATAAATTGGTAAGAGACACCCAAGAGACAAAAGTATTTCATTTTATCTGAAAAGGAGAGGAGGATCAAGTTCGTCTAACTCAATTTGTTGACGGCAGATGTTAGAAATCATCTTGAGTAATGATTCTTATTACTATTGTTTGAAACATGATATGGTTCTGTAATAACGTATGTTCTCCCTTAACTGCATAGGAACTGCATAGAAGTATTTTTCATGCTTAAAGAACTATTAAAAATTTCTTTGTTACCGATTGTGTAACCTGTTTCTATTTCGGACATTTTGTGTGTTGAAAGAAATCAAGAGAATACTGTTTCTGAGAGTGCCTGAGACACACAAGGGATTGCTAATGCTGGAGGTTGATCGAGTAGCACAGGTAAGGAAGAAATTTTGCTTATATTCATTCCAGCATATTCCTTCCATCCTAGTAGCTACTTGAAGAATGAATATTTTCTGTTTCTTCACCAGCCTTCAAGATTTTTAATGAGGTCCCATTTGCATTTGTGAAAGTTCCTTGGGTATTTTTCATTTTTCTGTTCTTTCTGTAAACTTGATGTAGATTCTCTTTTTCTCCTTTTTGGGAGGGTGAGGTTGGGATAGGGAGGGAGTGTAACTTCAAGGCTTTTATTCTTTCTTCGCTTGTTAAGTTTGTATGTTTGGACCACCTTGATGCCTGTTAGTATATTATTTTTTTACTTATAAAAGAGAGATGGTACCCTATTTAATTGTACTATCTGTGAGTACGATATTGTGTGGAAGAAAACAAAGAACGAAGGGCATGTTTTTTGGATGTTACCGCTAGTTATGCAAGTATGGACCATATCGAGCTATACCTATCCCACACTATTTCTTGTATCTATTCACATTAATTTGCTTTTCTCGCTCATTCTCAATAGAAAATCAACTGCTATTATGTTTTAGTGTGTCCCAGTCAAATATTTTTCTATGCTGAGATCATTGTACTTTTAAAGCATCATAATCCAAGATTTTGGCTGGACATCCTTGACCCTAATCTCTTTCTGGAATTAGGACTACAAAGTTCATCGTGATGAAATACATTCGAAGTTGGTACAGATAATGCGAGAAAGATTGCTGGTACACCTTCGGAGTTTGCCACAAATTGTTGAGAGTTTGAATAGGCAGGAAGATATTGACTCACAGCCAAGTCAGTTTGCTCGTTCAATCACAAAGGTAGAAGTTTGTTTGTTATATGTCTCACTGCGTTTTTACCCCAGTTCTTGCCCCATTTTCCCTACTTTTTTTAAATTAAAAAATGTTGTCAATTGTGAAAGAGAAAGTTAGGGTGCGCTTACCCATTTGTTATCATTTCTCAATGATTTCGCACTTGCTTTTGGCAAATACAAGATATATAAGTTTTCATCATTTCAGAGATGTTTTTGAAAACATTAGAAACTAAAGGTTTTGCAGATTTTTTAAACAGGTATGTAATGCTCTATTAATAATAAACATGATCAACTTAGCACTAAGAATGTGCTAAGGTCATTACGGGGTTAGAGTTTCCCCAAAACAAAAATAAAAACAAAAAAGGAGGATACCTTTTGTAAAAAGTTCCTATTCGTGTAGAGAATCTATGATTGTAGCATGCTGTTTCCATCTTTGACATCCTGTAGATTGTACCAAAAAGCCAAAAGCTATAAGCATCTAAAATTGCACGTTTGTAAAAACATCTGCTTTCCCTTAAAAACATCTTGCATTCCTTTCCCTCCACAATATCAAACAAACGAAAGCAGGTGCTGTATTTCGAACCTTTCTTGAAGATTTCCTTAATCTCCCAACACTCTTAACTGATGAAAAGTTCCTTGACTGGGAAAGGCATGATAAACCGTATGTGGACCAAGTGAAAAATTAAGTACCAGATCTTCCTTGTCACTGCACAATGCCAAAAAAGAACACGGTTGCTGCTTTCCTCCGTGTTGTTGCACATAAACACATATACTGAATAATGCCAATCCTTTTCACTGAAATTGCTTTGAGTTAAGCATGCTAAGAGGAGCCTTGGACTTCCACAGTTGCTTGTATGGCCAACCAATTACCCCTTCTCTGTTAGATGTCTTGTAACGAAGAATAACAGAGAAATGCCCATTCTTATGCCTAATCAAGGTGGTACTCTCAAGTACCTCCTTATGTAGTGACACTTTTTCGAGTGTTCCATCAGTAGATCCATTTGAGGTACCTACCAATCAAAACATTTTTTTTTTCTAAATAATAATCTCCAGCAATTGGAGACAAACTTTTGAGTATTGGAGGTGAAACTATGAAGATCAGCATAAGGGGTGTATATCCAATTGAAGCATCATGCCAAAACCATGTCCTTTTCCATTCCCCAACATGATTATACTGTTACTTCAAAAAATATGCCATAGGCTGCTAATATGCTTGCATAATATACCAACACCATGAGAAGTATTAATACGACCGGTGAAATAGAAACTTTGTTTCCCATTTTCAAAAATCTTCTTTCTTGATAAGATCCTCACTTTTTTGCCGTATCTCCACGACCACTTCAATAGGGGTGATTTGCAAGAGTGACCTCCATAAGGGTGATCTTGAAAATTTTGGCCCTGCTTAACAAATTTAAGAAAAATAACCTATGTAGCCCATCGGGCATAACTTGTGGGCATTTATTAGTTTTGCCTATGAGACAGGATTGGGGACATTTCAATACAGTGAATCTGCTCAATTTCCATGAGTTTTGCTTCATAGAAAAAAGTTGCATGTGCTTCTCAATTGTTTATAAGTCGCTACAATTGAACTTCCTGCCCAATAGGAAACATATTACACTATCTTCGTTGTCTGTAACTTCTGAAATGTCCTGGATTCTTGCCTCATAGGCAAAATTAACTTATGGGCACATTACAATTAGAGCCCGTTTGGATTGGCTGAAAAAAAGTAGCTTTTAAAAAGTACTTTAAAAGCACTTTAAAAGTGCTGAAACTTATTTTAGAAATAAGCACTTTTTCTGGAATTTCTTGCTTCAGAACTGTATCCCACTCTATCAAGTGAAAGGCCTTCCTTATTACCTTCCCACAAAGAATTTCACCTTATCCTGTCCAATTTCTTCTTCAGGCAAACTGGCATTGGAGAAAATAAGACATGAGGTAGATCGGGAGAGAGTTTTCCACGCTAGTTTTGACTTGAATATAGCCCCTAATGACCTACCTAGGTATTCCATAGGTAGTTTACCAGTCTGACAACCCAAGATATTACCCAGCCTATGTACATCTTGCACTATATTTACAGGGAACATGAAGCTCTTTCCAGGTTAATCTTCAGTCCAGCTATTGCTTCAAATAAGATTAAAAGCACCTTTAGATACTTCAGTCGTGACTCCTCAACTCCGCATTAAATAAGTGGATCCTCTGCAATTGTATATGAGAGACTTACACTCTATTGTAGCTGGAAGTCCCATCTCTGGAGCCCTTAATTCATTGTAAAGACATTGCTTGGTTTGAGCATCGAACTAGGCCCTTACATTAGCCAAGATGGATAAGAAAGGAGATACGAGACTGTCTTAATCCCTTAAAAGTAGGAAATAACCATTATGGTGTACCATTAATAATTACAGAAAGCTTCACAGTGGTGATTTTTTCCGTCGTCACCACTGCTTGGCAATCATGCACACACTGCAAAACTTCAGTGACACTCACACACGTCTAAGTACTTAGACTGTTTCGTAGGCAACATATGAACAATAAGAACACAACAGTTTACCGGAACAAGTCCCAACCGTTTATTAATCTCTCAGATACAAAAAGGAAATGTTCAAACATTTTTCCAAGACATAGAACACCCTCTCTACTGCGTTCAAATAATTCTGCCAGCATATAAAATCTGCACACAGGCAGTTACAAACAGTTACAACTGGCAGCACGCCAGGCACATGACTTAAATAGAATTGTATCCAAATAAAAGTAAGTACAAACTGATTATCCCAACATTTGGACAACAATTAAAATTCGAACTTAACAACCCCATGTGCCACACACATAGGCAGGTTTTTCCTTAGCCGAATTTCCATGCCTTAAGCAATTAGAATATTTTCAGCATCCTTCCAACACTTAGAATTATTTCAGCTTCTGCCAATGTCATGCCATGCCATCATCGTGCAGTCTTGTCTTGCCATCGTAAAGCCGACTCCAATGCCTTGCCGTCGCCAAGCCAACGCCACTGCTTTTCCTAGATGATGCCACTATCGCACGCGTGCTCATCAGGTGCCATGTGCCCGTCCTTGCTTACTGCACCCAAGGCTGCCTTTCCAACACTCAAGCACCTTGGAACTTTGCTGTCCACCAACACTTCTCCACAGTCATGTACATTGTTTCCATAGTTCATGCCAAGACCAATGCGCAAGCCTTGACATGCCTTGCCAACATCTATCTTTGAGACAAAGGGTTTAACAAACCATCTCCACTAGTTGAACTCGACACCCTCGTCGAGGCTATTTTGAGTTAGTCGTCAACTTGCTTGTCAAACTGCCACAGATCCTTGCTTTTCTCCCAAACTGCATCTTCCTTAGCTTTGCCCATCAATTGCACTAAGAATTCTGTCTTTGTATTCCTCTTACTGTTTCCAACAACCTGGTGATCTAGTATTTCCTCAAACTGCGTTGGCACCAAAGGAGGAGCCCTCCTTGACCTGTTTCTGTCTGGATCATCAACATCTTCAAATACGTTTAAGATAGCTTACATTGAAGGTGAGATGAATTTTCAATCTGTCCAGCAACTTCAACTTATAAACAACTTCACCTACCCTTTCAACTACTTCAAATGCTCCGTCATACCTTGGGATCAGCCCTCTATGTCTCTTCTTGTTCACAATCTGCTTCCAGGTTTGGGGAGTGAGCTTAAGCAACACTTTGTCTCCGACATTGAACTCAATTGCACGTCTATGCTGATCAGCATACTTGTTCATGTGTTTCTGTGCTTTCCTCAAATTGCCTTGCACCTCAACAAGCACTCATGCTTGTCCTTTGCATACCGGTAAGCAGCTGGACATATACCATGACTCTTTTGCGTTGCAACATCAAGGGGTGTCATGGGCTGCATGCCTAGAACAAGTTCAAATGGACTTTGCTCTGTTGTCGAAAACCTGTGTAGATTATAGCAAAACTGTGTCATATCTAACAAGTCTGCCGAGTTGTTACATATGTTAGAGTGGAACTCGGTAGACTTGTTAGATATGACACAAGTTTGCTATACTCTACACAAGTCTTCAGCATCAGAGAAGAGTACATTCGAACTTGTTCTAGGCATGCAGCGCATGACACCCCTTGACGTTGCAACGCAGAAATGATATATGCAGCTGTTTACCGGTAGGCATGAGATGCTTGTTGAGGCGCAATACAGTTTGAGGAAAGCACAGAAACGCATGAAGAAGTATGTTGATCAACATAGACGTGCAGTTCAGTTCAATGTCGGAGACAAAGTGTTGCTTAAGCTCACTCCCCAAATCAGGAAGCAGATTGTGAACAAGAAGAGACATAGTGAGCTGATTCCAAGGTATGACAGAGCATTTAAAAGGGTAGGTGAAGTTGCTAGAAAGATTAAAATTTCATCCCACCTTCCATGTAAGCTATTTGAAACCGTATTTTAAAGATGTTGATGATCCGGACAGAAACAGGTCAAAGAGGGCTCCTCCTTCGGTGCCAACGTAGTTTGAGGCAAAGATGGAAATACTTGATCAGTGGGTTGTTGGAAACAGTAAGAGGAATACGTAGACAGAATTCTTAGTGCAACGGAAGGGCAAAGCTAAGGAAGATGCAATTAAGGAGAAAAGCAAGGATTTGTGATAGTTTGACAAGCAAATTGATGAGGGCGTCGAGTTCAGCTAGTGGGGGTGGTTTGTTAGACCCTCATTCTCAAAGATAGATGTCAG
Source organism: Solanum etuberosum (assembly GCA_029582245.1). Taxonomy (NCBI): domain Eukaryota; kingdom Viridiplantae; phylum Streptophyta; class Magnoliopsida; order Solanales; family Solanaceae; genus Solanum; species Solanum etuberosum. The sequence continues at coordinate 5,772 of JAJONR010006141.1, read as the reverse complement.
CAAGGCTTGTGCATTGGCCTTAGCATGATCTGTGAAAACAATGTACATGGTTGTGGCGACTAAGTGGACAGCAAGGTGCTAGAGTGGTGGCAAGGCAGCCTTGGGTGCGGTGGGCAAGGACAGGCGCTTGGCACTTTATGGGCATGGTGCGACAGTGACAATGGCATTGGAGTTGTCTTGACGATGACATTGACAGAAATTGAAATAATTCCAAGGGTTGGAATGATGCTGAAAATATTCTAAGTGTTTAAGGCATGGAAATTCGACAAAAGGCTGCCCATGTGCATGGCACATGGGGTTATTTTTAAATGTTAGGATAATCAGTTTGTACTTCTTGTTCTGGTAAACTATTGTTCGTACGAAACAGTCTAAGTACTTAGACGTGAGTGGCTGGAGTTTTGCAGTGTGTGCATGACTGCCAAGCAATGGTGAGGAAGAAAATAATCACCCTATCTCAACATTCACTCCACTTTTCCCGGCTCATCTTTTACTGATGTGAGTAGATATGACTACGGGTGTTCATGGGTCAGTTTTGGGGTAAAAACAATTTGTCGGTTTTCAATTATTCAAACCAACCCAAATATAATTCATATCCATCAGTTTGTTTGTTGTCGATTTTGTTCAGTTTTTTCGATTTTTAAGAAATATAATGATATTTCTCTCTTTTATTTTTATATTAGAAAATAATTTTCCAACTTATAATCCATTATTAACCTTTCATTATACTGGCTGTAATTTTCTTGGACTGTAGAGAAATTGTCTTATGATCTATAAGGTTTAATATATATATATATATCTCATGGTTGTTCCTTTGAATAAATGAGTTTGAATTCCTGATTTTAAAAAAAAATAAATGAGTGTAAAGTTCATTAGCCTATTAGAGATAAAGAAAATTTTCATAAAATACAAAATATTTAAAATTATTTGTTAAAAATATTATATTGTATATATACAACTATAAAATTTGTGTATATAATTTATCTGTTCGATTTTTTATTTTGTTTGTTTTTAATAAAACCAAATATTATTGGTTTTTAAACGTAAATCCAAACCAAATAAAAATCAGTTTACTTAATCGGTTTGGTTCGATTCATAACCGTGAAGACCCTAGTCATGACTATTACTTGCTCAAGTGCTTTCTCTGTGTCCGATCTGCACATTATCCCTGCGTTCCTTACCTCATTCTGCTGTTAGGTTTCATTAGCAATATGGACGGTGTCTGTTAGTTACTTTCCTTTGATAAAAGCCATTTGTATATCTTCTATCAGAACATTCACCACCCTCTTGATTCGTGCTGCCAACATCTTGGATATAATTTTGCAAACCTTATTGGCCTGAAGTCCTTCATCTCCTCTACACCAGCCCTTTTGCGGGTATTTCTCTGATTGACAATGTCCTAGCTTATCAACATGAAATGTATTGGTGCAAAGGTGGTGTGAGAAAAAAAGTTGTGTTGAAGAAGGGAACTATTGAAGACTGATTACTAACTTCCACATTAGAATGTGGTTGGACCAATCCGTGAATCAGAACATCACCCATATTGAGTTGATATATTAATGACTAACAAGTTCTATCACATCTGTGAACATTCGCCCTCTAACTAGATTAAGCCGAGTTTTTTGATTCATTCTTGAAGTAGTTCTATCTGATGTATTGTTATAATGATATATGGCTGTCTTTCTTGTCCTTCTAGCTTGAGTTGTCTCTTAATGTTTCCATAATCTTGTTAGTGAGTTTTCACTGTCTTACTTTCTCTATTTAGCTCTTACATGCTTGTTACTTCTGTTTTTGTTGTTTCCTTAGTTTCTCTTTGTTTAAGTTTATCAGAAAGCTCCCTTAAACTGATTTTACTTTCTTCATTTGTTTATAGGAGGTTGGCCTTCTCCAACGTGTGTTATGTCGAACTCTGCATGAGGTTGATGTTCAAGCTATTTTCAGGTGAGGATTCGAAACTTTGGCAAAAGATTAGCCTTTTTTGGGAGGTGGGGTGGGGGGCACGGATTTCTTGCACCAGCAGTGATGTCCTTCCTTTGATTCTCTTTCAACAGTAATCCGTCTTTACATATTCTGTCCAAAGAAAGGGGGTGGAGGGAAGAGTAACATGTCTGATTACTTTACCTTACAACTAGAATATTAGCTTCACTTTGGCAGTGATTTTAACTCTTGTAGATATCAACATCCTCAAGTATGGATTTCCATTGCTACTTTTCTTGATATTTACTGGTTAACTAGTTTATACCTTGGATGCTGGCTTTGCAAACTGGAAGAAGTGCTTTCTCTCTCTATTCTCTTCACCCTTGCTTCCAAAAAGGACTTTATGTATTCAAGACCAAATATATTTGTACTGATTATCATTACTAATAATCAGTGCAAGATACTATGTGTAAGTATGTCTTAGAAGTAGTCCTTGCTTCCATCAGATAGTTCTAAGAATGTGATCCTTGCAGGCAAGTGGTTATCATCTTTCACTCACAAATTTCAGAGGCATTCTCACGATTGGATATTAGCAGTCAACAAGCTAGAAAAAGGTACCGTCTATATAATCAGAATTTTTTTTCATACGAGACAATTTAATAATTAGTACTATTCAGTGTTCTTTGAATGATGAAATTCTGGAAAAAATTCTGATCAAGGTAACATATTTTTTATATATAAGTTGAAATTTCTAACTTTTACTTCCTTTCTGTAGGAGTTTTTTATTTATTCCCTTACTTTTTACCTCCTATGACTAGTTAACTTGTTTTTTCTTCGAACAGAGCGTATCGTGATGTTCAGCATCTTCTTGGATGTATCAGATCATTACCTTCTGATAGTAAATCCAATCCTCCCAATTGGGGGCAGCTTGATGAGTTTCTGGAACAAAATTTTGATGCAGAAGCTAGTCAATAGGTTCCTTGTAAACTGGGCTGTTCTTGCGAACATTGGATAGGTGTGATGGGAGCAATCCGAGGACACCTGAAGACTACGCATCGACGCTGTACAATTAACTTGAGGTAAAATCATGTGTTACTGGATCATTCATCTGTGTGAATAAATAATAAGGGGCACTATAAATGAAGCAAAGATCTAAAATTTTATCATGGATAAACTGCATTCGAAACTCCTTTAGTTTGTGCATGAATTGCATCTCCTGATGCTCCATTAACGAAAATGCCTTTGCTCATCTAATCAGTTACATTCAACTCATACTGCACCATGATTAGCTGGAATGTATAATTGTGTCTAAGAAACTAACAGGGGAGAGATATGGAAGATGTCCCCAAGTTTATAACAATTATGGAAGAAGTGAACTGCAGAAGTTCATTAATTTACACTTGCACAAGCATATATTTGATTTTTGTTTCATCTTAATATCTAATGTGATCTTCTTTGCTACTGATTCAGAGTAATATAGTTTTATTTTCTGTAGTCAAATTGTTGGATTTTCTCAAGTTGTGTCAATTACTGCTATCAGCATTTTTTCTAGAATTCCTTTAAGATAATTATTGTTGGATATATCTCTTATTTTCTCTATACATCAATCCGCAATGCTCCCAGATGGGTAGTCTTCTTACTGGATGTCTTAATACCACAGTTGAATTGGGAGCAAGAATCTTTAACAGCAAATTTGGAGCTATCATACAGAGTTTGTGATCTGTCAGATGTTTGATATTTTTTGAATGATTGTATTCTTTTGGCCTGGACATTAGATTATTTTTTTCTTCCCTAGATTTTAGAGAAAAGAAAAAAAGATATCAGCAGAGAGTGGAAGCAGAATAATAATATTTATAGAGTGCAGTTGTAGTGTATACTAGTGAAAATAATTGTATGTATCAGTTCCTTGCTTAATTTGAGCACGTCTTCTTCTGTATCAAATATCAATGGTATTAAGAACTGTGTTTGTGCCTCTTCTCTTCAAATGAGGTGGGGTTGGAAAGTTGCTTATTTTTCTTCTAATTGTTCCCACCCTTGATGAGAACAGGTTACTTTTAGTTTTGTATTGTAAGAATAGACTTGGAGTTGGCTAAACACATTTAATCCGTCCCCGTCTTTTGAAAATGCTAGCAATATGACTCCACCTTGAAAAGTTTGGTTTGGTTTTCTCAATACAACTTTTCGAGCTATTAAGCTAAGTTGTCTTCTGTAAGGAGCTGGTGGAATAGTTTATTAACATTTCGTCTTGGTTTTGAAGTTGCTCACACTTGTTGAGATACAGTGCCCGTAAAGAGATGTCATCTTTCCATGGTTGAAGTTTTCCATAGTAATTGTTCACATTGCTAGTAACCTCTTTCACCACATGCTGTGTGTGACATTGAGAATATATCAAATCTTGATCACAAAGTAAGTCCTAAGCATCTGAAAATTTGTTATTGGAATGTAAGTTTAACTTTGCAGTGACTGAATGTAAATGACGAGTAACTAATAATGTACTCGATAGAATGACTAGAATAGTTTCTTTCTTTCTAAAAAAATATGGATTATTGAGTTACATAAAGCTAAATTCAGTGATTGTGGGACACTGTCCTGTACGACTCTAGGGTGTGTTTGGTATGCAGGAAATATTTTTTCTAATTTTCTCATGTTTAGTTGGTCAAAATATTTTCTATAGGAAAAAAAAAACTCTTTAAAATTGAGGAAAATGACTTTTATGATGAAAGTACAAGATTCATAAGTAACTTTTAAGTTCATTGTTTCCCCTATATCCATCCAATGTCCTCAACCCTCATCTCTCTCCATCCCTTAACTCCCACTCCCCACCATACCACCCTCGTAATGTTTTGTTGACTTATATATATAAATGCTTTTGAAAATATTATTTTTTTACGTATCAAATATTAAAAAATAAGTAAGAAATTAACTTCTTTCCGAGAAAATATTTTAAAGAAACATTTGCCTTCAAATCAAACACACCCTAAATGGAGATAATCGGTGGGTATGTTAGTTGGGCAAATAAAGGTTGAGTTTTTCTCAACCTCGGAAGATATTTGAACTTTCTCTTCTGTAATTTTTCATCACGTGTATTTTGAGTCATGTGGTATTTAATTTTATAAAATAAAATCAATATATAGTAAAGTTTCATCAAATTAATACTCGGTAAATTAATAATTTCTTTAAGATATATTTTCCTTCGATTCCAACTTAGACCAATTGAAAAAATTACTCATTTCGATAAAATAGTAAGATAATATATTTTTAGAAGACTCCTATATTAATATATGGTCTCATTAATATTATAAATTAATAATTCTGTAAAAGCATAAATATATCTAAGATAAATTAGTGAAATATGATTCAATTGTGTTTTGTTTTTTTGTTAAAATTTAAATTTAGTTGAAGCTCATCTTTAATTTTTCTTATTGCATCCAAAAGTTTTGTTGTTGTCTTTTCGAACTGCATCAGAAAATTGTGATGAGTTTTAGATACGATAAGTGCTTACTTATGCGTAACAAGTTTCATAGGTATTGTATCACCTTCAACTTCATCATCAACATTGTTTTTTCCTATGGTATCCACAAGTTCTTCTAAGCTCTGGCCCTCTGATGTCACGATCCAGGGGTACACCCTAGATGTATGTAACACCCTCAGAATTTTTTTGAGCTAAGACTCGAACCATCTTTCGTTGTGAGTAGGATTTTACTGAGGATTTTTAAAATTTCTTAAGTGTTAAGGTCACTAGATGTAGCACCTTGAGTTCCAAAAAGAACTAAATTGGAAATAGCAAAATCTGAAATTTTGCAAGTTATGCTTAAGTTATGAGTTTTGGGTCAACTTCAAATGATCATAACTCTCAGT
>JAJONR010006140.1:0-74481 GCA_029582245.1 Solanum etuberosum | reverse complement strand
TAATAAGAAATTAATTAATGAGCTTCTTAATCTTGACGAAATAAAATAATTTAATTAATTATAACGATGGCTAAACTAATTATGCGCTAATTAACTCCGCGATAATTGCAATTTAAGCTAAACTAAAGTAATAAAATATTTAACTAGAAATGCAAGATCTTTTGAGATGGTTTTGAAATATTTATAGAACATACTAATTATGCGCATAGTTGTATAAAGCATATTTATTATTCAAAAATTATAAAATTGAAAAGGTCATTTTAAAAACTTTAAAATTGTTTTGAATTTTGTAAATTCAATTATTTCAAATCGTTGGAAATTAAAGAAGCTCGAAAATTAATTCGCATCGGGAACGGTCAAAATTGGGTGTCAACAAAGACATAAATCATATCAAATTCGTAGGATTTGTGTTATTAAATCCATTGGTACTCTAATGACATAAAAAATTAAAGTTTACAGTATAAAATCACTTTTTAAAAAATAATTAATAAAAAATCATATAAAAGTGACTCAATTTTAAAGTTTTTCAACAAAATATGTTTTTTTTTCTGTTGCATAAAAGGTAAAACTTCAATTGAATTTCTATAGGGATAAGGCATAAGTACACCCTAGTCTATGACCGAAATTCCAGAGACACACTTAAACTTAACTACAATCCTATTACCCCCTAGACTGATTTTTTTCGGATTTTTGTGCACCTTTTGTGCTGATGTAGTATTTTCAACCACCCAAGTTGGTTGTGTTCGCCCGCCACGTGTGTAAATATTTTTTTAAGAAAATAATTTTTTTTTTTTTTAAAAATATTCTTATTTTTTTATCTTGTATTTAAATTAAGTTAATACATATATATTTTTTACCTTGTATCGAACTTTTTTTTACCTACATTCATTGTTTTTTCTCTTTTATTTTTCTATTGATTTTATTTTCTTTGTCTTTCGTTTTGATTTGATTTCAAATGTCTTGTATTTAAAATAAGTTAATTTTGAACGGATATTAAAATGAGTGAATAAAATCAAATAAAACATAAAAAAATTAAAACGTTAAAATTAAAGGAGACTTTTAAATTATTTTTTCAAAATATACACATAATTTTTTAAAAATAATTAAAAGTGAAAAGATAATAAATTAATTAAAAAAAGTTTAAAGTGAAAAGAAATTAAAATAAATATTTTACAAAGAAAGAAATTAAAATAATTAAATATATATAAGTATTATTATCAATAAATATGTGTACTAACTAATTATAAAGTTACCAATAAAAAAATGACACGTGTCCAATTTGTTCACTCATCACTTGGCTTCAAGAGAGTGTGCACACTCTCTATGCCATGTCAGCTTTTGTGGTTTATTTATTCCATTTTAAATGAGTTTAGGGGGTAATACGACCTAGTTAAGTTTAAGTATGTCTCTGAGATTTCGATCATAGTCTAGGGGCTACTTATGCATTATCCCAATTTCTGTATTTTATATCAAAATATAACATGCCTCTCCAAAGTACGTAGCTAATTAGCTTAATAGAATATTTTGTGTATTAAGCTATTTTTTCTTAACCCTGATCTTCTTTGTTGTTTATAAAATTGTTTTTATCTTTTTATTTTGATTTCCTCGTAACAATTTGAAGTCATGGATCACATCAACCTTGCAAAGCTTGTGTTTTTTTTTTTTTGATAGACTAAGAACATATCTTTTGTTAATTAAAAAAAATGTTTATGAATTTACCAAACAAATGAGTATATTAGTAAGAACAAAATAGTCAAAACACATTTATTATATTAATAATAATAATGAGTTGAAATTATTATTGAAATATCAAAATAAGGAACTAAAAACAATATCGTAAATCATAACGAAGATTAGTGTTATAAAGCGAAATACTAAAAAAGTTTTTAAAACTATTTCAAACATAATTAATTTATTTTAGAATGTCATGTCATATTTTCAATACAAAATATAAAATTCGATGAAATTTACTTTTTAGTTATTTATCAAAATTAAATGACTTTTATATATGACAAAAGATTTAAAAAATTACCGACTTATGTGTAATAAGTTTTGAAATTAAACGACTTCTATATTATAGGAAATAGAAAAAATAACTTTTATCTATGAAAAAAGATTTAAAAAATTACCGACTTATGTGTAATAAGTTTTGAAATTAAACGACTTCTATATTATAGGAAATAGAAAAATATTTTTTTTTTCGTGAAAAATTGTAAAGTTAAATAACTTATACAGATTTTTTTTTTGTATAATAAACTTAAAATTGGATAACTATCCGTAAAGAAGAAGGATCTTTCAAAAAAGAGGATCCACGTAAATGTGAGTTTTATTTTGAAGTCCACATAAATGCTTAGTTTGTCTCTTAAATCAACCTTCTACAAACCAACAAGACATGGAATATCAATATAATGTTTGCACAAGATACAGTAATAACAATTGTTTTTTATATTATGACATTTAACTCAACACGTAATTTTCAAGACATATATTCTAACTTTTAAACTACATATTAATGATAGTGAAATAAAATAAAAATAATTATCAACGTCCTTTCTTACATCAATATAGCAGTATTAAGTTTAATTTCTTTAACGATTACTCAACACTTATTTTATAGCACTTAAATAATCAAATTAATTTATTTTTTTATAATGAAACACTCAACTTCACGTTAAAATTGTAAAATCAATTAATATGTTTCTAACAAAAATCACTCAAATTCACCTAAGTATCACATAAATTACCAGTATTTTAGCTATTAATGATTTTGTGATATTTAAATAAAATTAAATAACTTTTTTTGTTATAAGAAAATAGTTCAATTACTTTCTTAATATTTAAATAAAGTGATACATCTTTTTTTTTTTAATTTCAAAATTAAGTGATAAATCTACAAATTAAACCTCAAATTATTTGATCCATGAATTATTGAATAAATATTTTTCTACGCGAAAAAAATTTAACCAAGCTTGTCAACCGAAATAATAGACCCCACCCACCCGCACCCCCATGGCTGCTGCGTAGTGTTCATGCGGCTCACTTTAGCGCAAGTCAAATCTTCATGGCGCTGTACCTAGCCGGCGAACGTTGGCCATGACCTTTTCTTTAACCTCTTTCGGCAAATTATATTTCCTATAACTATTCTCTTCTTCCTCCACGCTCTCCCTCCTGTCATCTTCATCGAATAGCGTGCCAATCATATCTAATCTATACGTATATATCTATATATATTTGTCGTTTTAACTTTATCAAAATAATATACTACTACAATTCCAGTAAAATCCTAAAAACGGAGAAGTATAATATAGTAGTGGATTCAACTGGGTATTTCCTAAAAGGGAAACTTTATTGAGATTTTTTTTTTTAAAAAATGGAATCATCGGCAGAGCGACGCCTGAAAGCTATTCAAAGCCATCTTGTTCCGGCCACCGATGACGTGTCTCGCTCATTGATCCGTTCAAACCCAACTGCCGGCGAATTTTTACTAGGTACTTCACTTTCTGATTATTCAATTGTTTGTTTTTTACGTTTGTGTAGGCATTGAATGTAGATGTGATATGTGGAGTTGTACGATTGTGGGAAAAAATGGAAATTTTGTAGATTTGTGAAGGTACAAAGTTTAAAGATGAATCTCCAGATCAGAATAGTGGATAGTGGGTTGGGTTATGATTTGTGGTTTCTGGGACCCTTTATTGGATATGAATCTACTTAATGGGTGGAAGGTGTTGTCTTTTTAGACCACTAACTTGACTGAAGTCTTTCTTATTCCAAATTATTAAAAGGGTGTTGTTATAAAGTTGAGAACCTGTTAGAGCTTTACTTTTTGAAAATTTTGACTCCTGAGGATCTTGAGATTTAGATATCAGTGGAAACAGTGATCTCTCCTTTGGTTCCTGGAAGGAAAATATAGTCCATATTGATAGATAATAACCTTCCCCCACCCCCCATCCCGCACCTTTTTTATTTTTGGTGGGGTGGCAGATGGAGGAGAAATATGGAATCAGAGACGGGAGGGTCTTTGCTTGGTTAAAAAATCTGTGTTCAACCGTGAAGGTTTTGATCTTGTGGAAAATATGGTTGGGGGAATTATTTCTTTGCTGGCTGTTTGCTACTAGGTGTTTCTGTTGGCCTGTAAGAAATTTTGTGGGATCACGGGGGTGTTCCATGCTAGTCGTATGCTGCAGCCTGAGAAAATGCTTGTTTTTGTGAATTGCACTGTGGAGGAAGAATTTTTGTAAGTTCTCTAATATTTGGAAACAAATCCCATGGAATATAGCTAGTGTTTGACAATGCTTTATGAGGCATATTCTTCAGTTAGGGTGAGTAGATTTTGGCGTTCCATTACAGCATCTCCTTTAACAAGAATGTTTCTTTGCACTAATATGGAGAAATTGAGTAGAAAATAGTTTCCGAGACTCTAATACACTTCTCAGTGAGAGCCTTGAGTCACGGAGAGTCCGTGAAACTATCTTTCAGCTTTCAATTTAAGCTAAGAAAGTGAATCATGTAGATTCTCACGTAATCCGAGCTTTTGAAGATAGTGTTAGTCATGAGGGTTTAGTGGTTAATGAGGTGGGAGGAGAACCATGAGGTCTCATGTTTAAATTTTAGCGGAGGCAAAAAATATTCTGGTGACTTCTTTCCATATATCTTAGCCTTGGGGAGCAAAGTTACACCGGGTATCTGATTTGGTGGGGGATAGTAGGTACATGATGGAATAGTCGCGGTGCACACTAGTTTACACCACCATCATCTAAAAAAAAAGAAGAAGAAAGACCGTGTTGCTCACGAAAGGCACCCCTGTGATGAAAAAGAAAACATACAAATGTACGATGGTTGTATTTCCTTCCCTTTTTGAAGCATATTTGTCTATTAGTTTGAAAAGCATTGAAGTAGTCTCATGTACTTATGCCTTCATGTTAGGTATATGTGCAAAGTTATTTAGCTGTCTGGAACAGTAAGCATTCTATCCTTAGTATTCTAGCTGAATATTGATTATTACTGGAATATAATACATATACAGTAACGTGAGTCCTGATGATCTCCTGTTGAACGTGTGTGGTCCTTATTCTGTACAAGGAGTATCCTGAAGTAATGCAAGTAATGCAAGTTTAACTCATGAACAAACAAACTGTACAAGATGTATAAAGGTAGGTAAGCATATTGTAATGGTGCTCTATAAACTTGTGAGCTTCGGCTTAGAGATTGTATATTCTATCTTAATAGTTCTTGTGCACTCCTTTAAGCAGATTTATGATTCAATGTACAAAAAATAGAAGAAAAATAGTTACAAGGTTGTCTGGTATTTTGTATCTGACATGATATGGCTTTGCATAGACTCCAGCACGTCTTGCTGCCTTTTATGTAGTGGTTTTCTGCTTTTCTTTTTTTGTTCGTTCATTGCTGTGTTTACTCTTTCTCATTGTTTACTTAGTTAATCACACATTAAAGTATGATCAGGTCAGGGGTTCAGCGTAGTTCTTCCTGAGAAATTGCAGACAGGAAAATGGAATGTATACAGGTACGTGTATTTTCTACTTCAGCCGCAAGATACACATGATTGTTTCTTACTTACATGTTCACAGGTGTGGATGCACATATAATCCACACATCACTTGCATATAATATCTCTATGGGTATACTGCATATGTAATTATTTATGTATAATTATAACTTTCTAAGTCATATGAGGAACTAAGTGATGATTATTGCAGATCTGCACGATCTCCTCTTAAGCTTGTTACTAGATTTCCCGATCATCCTGAAATTGGGACACTGCACGATAACTTTGAGTAAGAATCTCGTCTTTAGCTTTTTATTTTTAATTGCTTTAAATATAAAGAAGAATTAGGTCGCCGTGCCATTTACTTGCACAAATTTGTTTTTCAATTTCCTTTTCTACACTTGGTGTGCGGTGTAGTCCACGATTACTGCAACAATAGTATCTCATCACCCCTTGTATACACTCTTATTTTAATTGTTCATAAAGGAGATATGCTTCTTACGATTTAGTATTGTCTGCATTATTTTGTTGAGTACATCTTCTGTTTTATCTGATAATATTTTGTGTTCAGGCATGCGGTTCAAACCTTTCAGGATTACAAATATTTGGGTTCACGCCTTCGGGTAGATGGAACTGTTGGAGAGTGAGCATTTTGCACCGATTTAACAATGTTTTGTTGGATGAGATGAATTGGAGAAGTTTCCTAATTACTCGTTTATTTTTTCATCTATGCCATAGGTACAAATGGATGACATATGGAGAGGCAGGGACTGCTCGGACTGCAATTGGTTCTGGACTTCACTATTATGGATTACAACCGGTATGTCATACTCGGATCAGTACATATTCGTAAATTACATACATTCATTTACTAATGTAAGAAAGAGATCTCCACATCACATTTTTCTGAACCTCCTTGTTCTGTTTCAACACCAAATAGGATATCTCTGCTTATTTGGGGTATGTTAGTGTGATAAACTCATCATCTTGTTTGATTTCTGGACGTTGACGTTTTCTGATTAACCCTTTTTTGCTCAGTCTATTTGACTCAGACAAACGTGCCATTGTACTTCAATGACAATATAATTAATCATTGGCCTTTTCCAATTTTGATGGACCAGGGTGCTCGTGTGGGACTTTACTTCATAAATAGGCCTGAGTGGATGATTGTAGACCATGCCTGCGCAGCATATTCATATACTTCAGTCCCTCTATATGACACTCTTGGTGTGTAGGTGGCGTTTTCATGAAAGTTTTCCTTGGCTGGTAAATATATTAAACTTGTTATGTTTTTTTTCTGCAGGTCCTGACGCTGTTAAATATATTGTCAATCATGCTGATGTACAAGCCATTTTTTGTGTGCCAACTACGTTGAACACTGTGAGTGAAATTCCTCCCCTAAACAGAGTATACTCCTTTAATATGCTTCCAAATCACATCAGTATGAGGCATTAATCTTAACATTGTTCTGATCAACTTGAGTTCTTAGACACATCAACAACATGAAAAAACTTTTGAGGACTCTGCTAGAGTTGCTCATAGTCTACTAATATCAGTTTGAGAAAAAAATAAATTCTAAAATACCTCTCAGTAGCATGTTCGTATTGAGTGATAATCTTTACTAATGAAATGTTTCACAGTCAAAGAAACCTCTCCAGTTATTATTTAATGCAAAGCTTTAAAAGTCAAAAAAACTCCTTGAGTTACAGTTAATGACCTTTTAAGACGGTGATACTGATTGACGACTCAGTTTAATTCTTCACTCTAATCCTTGTTTCTAGTTCATTTATTGTTATTTAGCTACCTTGCCTTTTCCATCCTGTCTGGTGATATTGTCATGTTTCTCTATTCCTCTGAATGCTGCTTTAAGACAATGCTAGTTCCTTCCTTTTCCAAAAAGAAAAAAAGAAGAAGAAAGAATATCCTAATTCCTTGTTTTTCAAGTTTCACATCTTTTCACGTGCTTGCTTCTCCCAATTTTAGCTGGATTTCATCTGTAAAAAGATCCTTATAATTATGTTTGGAAGACTAGTGTAATGCTGGTACCTCGTACTCTTTTAAGTAATTATGCTTTCTCTGGGACTACAATAGTTTATTTTATACCCACCTAATCTGATTTTCTTTTTTCTATAATCACGTTTGTGTTAATGGTGAAACTTGTTGAAGTTCTCGATTGTCTGACCTTTCTTTCATGGAATTTTCAGTTGTTGACCTTTTTATCAGAGATTCCATCTGTACGTTTGATTGTGGTAAGAGCTACTAATTGTACATTTTAGGTCCGATTATTATATAATATGTTACAGCAGCTTGTTATATTTTTGTTAGTTTAGCTACTGTCTTTGATGGTGTAGGTAGTGGGTGGGATAGATGAACATCTCCCATCTCTTCCATCTACAACGGGAATGAAGCTCTTATCATATACAAGGCTTCTGAGTCAGGTACATTAAATGATATTCATAAATAATTATTACTTGGACCATTGATGTTTTGCACTTGGTGGTGTCAGCCTGAATTCAATGGGATATATTTGGTAGATGTTACCTCCCTCCCTGCCCTAATTGACCTCACCTTTCGAGCTAGATTTTGTCTTATGTTTGACAGTGAAGGAGCATCATTATACAGAAGGGGAGACCAGTTTTAAGATGCTATTTATGTTGTAGATCTTCTCTTTCTCTTTTTTCTTTTTGATCAAGTAAATGAATTTCATTCATAAACATGGCCAAACTGGTCGTTTGCAAGTGGTATACCAAAAAGGTGAAAAATCTACTGAAGGGCATTCTCTACAAACTCCGCCCGCCAACGAAGAAGAAGATGATCCACATTCTCGCCCGCCTCCTTACACATGTAACACCAATTGACCCAAACAAACTTTCGCTTTCTAATGGTTTTCCGCTGGAAAAATCACGCCTCTAGCAGCTAGCAAACTAAGAAAGCACACCTTCCTCGACACGTTATGGATCCATATTGCATTACATGAGATAACGTGTTCCTCCTTAACCCTTCTCATAAAATGAGTTCACAGTCAACACTCCATTATTCCTTGGGCCCTCTCACCAAACACCGAGGTTATGTGCCGGATTGGTCTGCCTATGTAGTAAGGCTAACAATCTTTGAAACTCATTCACTTCTCAATCGGTAAATTCCCTTCTAAACCTCAAGTCCTAAAAAGTCCCTCCACCATGATTCCCCTCTAATATGCTGAATCGTCAAGTCCTTTTGCCAAGATACCCTGTACAATCTCTGAAAATCATCTTTCAAAAATTTGTCTCCACACCACCTATGTCTCCAAAAATCAATTCTCTTTCCGTCTCCGACCTTGAATGCGGTGTTTTCTAAAAAAATAATCCTATCCCTTCGAGATATTCCTCCACACACCACAACCGTACAACAAAGTGATATCTCTCGTTTCTCCACCCCCTTCCAAAATCCCATATTTATCAACAATCACCCCCTCCACAAAGCTTGTACCTCCACCTTGAATTTCCAAAGCCATTTGCCCAATAAAGATTTATTAAAGACCTTAAAATTGTTAATTCCAAGACCTCCCCTATTTTTTAGGTGATGTGACTATCTCTCACCGCACCAAGTGAAATTTCTTCTTTTTTTCCTTTTAGCAAAATTGATTTGCGTTGTTTTACCTAGTTTTTTTTTTCCAAATACCTTCCGTCACCTATGCTTCCTTATGTCCAGTGTTTTCCAAGGCGTTTTTGGGGCGAGTCTTGGTCCAGGGCGCACCAAAAATGCCTCGGGGCGTAAATGAAAGGTGTAGATCCATAGGCATACACCCTAGAATTTGGGGCGTATGTCCCGGGCATAAAAGCGTACGCCTTGGACATTAAATTTGTTTTTTATTGTTTTAAAAGTATTTTTGCTATAGATCATGTTTTTATTATTGGTGTAATGATATTTATACTTAAGGTTATTATGTTTTCATGTTGTAGTGACTTTTCATAAAATATATAAATAAAGAAAGTAACTCTCATAGAAGCTGACACATAAATAGTTTTTTATATAATCATGCATGAAATTGATAGGATAGAGATTCCATAGTACTATGTTTTGAGGCAACTTTATCCATTTTTTTGTCATTGCTCTTACAATAATCAATGCAAATATTAATTTAGGGGGGGAAGGACTAATAGATGTGGAGATCGATGATGAAATGGTGATGATTTTATTTTAAAGATTATCTCAGTTATTATAATTTTTTATGTTGTTACCTTTCTCAAATAATAATTATAATATTATTTTCTATATTGTCGGTGATTTAATTGAATTTATTTGCAGAATTTCTGAAAATCTGACTTTTGCTTAAAATTATAAAATTGATGATACATGAGATATACACCTCGTAGATTCGCCTCGCCTTGTGCTGCATAAAATGCCTCACCTCGCGCCCCTGCCTTTTGAAACACTGCTTCTATTTTTATATGAGTCTTTGTGAAGGACCTGCGGGATTTTGGGGGGGGGGGGGTTAGAGACAGGCCTTTTTATGTTTTGAGTCTATTAAAGTAATTTTGGGAATTACTTTAAAGTTGTAACAGTTGTAATCAGAATTTGTTCTAATGTCGTGTATTCTCTCTACTTTCATTTTACATTATGGACATTCTTGCACATCATTAGCTCTTTTCCTACAACTTAACTTACTTCTGTAGAAACTTTACAATGACTGATCTACATGCTTACCAATAGGGCCGCAGCAGTATGCAACCCTTTTGTCCTCCCAGGCCTGAAGACATTGCTACCATATGCTATACAAGTGGTACTACGGGGACACCAAAGGTATTGCTTATACTTCTTCAACTTCAGAATCTGCTAACTCGACCAGTACCTGTAGTGGTTATTTCTCTTGTTAACAAGATCTTGTCAAGCCCTGATTTTTTTTCCCTCTCTTGAAAGGGTGTCGTATTATCCCATGCAAACCTGATAGCAAGTGTTGCAGGCATGACCCTTGCAATCAAGTTTTATCCATCTGACATGTGAGTTGGCCTAAAAATGTTTGTCTTTATAGGCACATTTGATTTATTCCTGATTTAGTGTGCACTATGTGAATATTTTTACAGATATATATCCTATCTTCCCCTGGCGCACATCTATGAACGTGCCAACCAAATTACATCGGCATATTATGGTGTTGCTGTTGGATTCTACCAGGGGGTATGCCAGTTAATTGGATATTAAGTACTTATTTAGTCTTAGCTTCTTGGTGTAGCCTTGTTTTCTTAGACCTCTGATCCTGGATTCATGATCAACGAGCAAATTGGGTTTAATAGAAGTGCCTTTTTTTCAATTCATATGTAATTTTTTGCAAACGTTTTGTAGAGATTAAATGCGTTGCTTTTTTAGCTCTACGCTAATTCAGTTTATGAAGTATAAGCTCTAAAAGGGATCCTACAGACATCACATAATTCATTGATCTGTTTTGCACAGCATTACTTACCATTAGCATTTCTACTTTGCAGGACAATCTGAAATTGATGGATGATTTGGTGACACTTAGACCTACAATATTTAGCAGTGTTCCTCGTCTCTTCAACAGGATATATGCTGGGTAATATTTATGTGATCTGCTAAATAGTGTTTATCCTTTATTTTTTTTGGTTAATTGTGGTATTCAGGCTAGCTTGCGTGCACCTCGACTAATTCCACGGGATACCGGTTACCTTCCACGTACGGGTATCTCTGACCACCAAGGACGGGACAGATGGGAAGAAATCACCTAGTGTTTTTGTATCCGCGAGATATTTAACCTGAGACCTCATGGTTCTCAACCCACTTCATCGACCACTAGGGTCGCACCGTTGGGTGCTAAATAGTGTATATCTTTGTAGACTGGGGTCTTAGATTTTGCCAATCTGCCTCATTATAGGATCACAAATGCCGTACAAACTTCTGGTGTACTGAAGCAGAGACTGTTTAATGCTGCCTACAACTCCAAGAAGCAAGCTGTGATGAACGGTGAGTTATTTCAATTTTATTTGTGATTCTCCTCTGGTTGCTTTAGATGATTGCAACATACACTCATCTAGAAAAAGATGATCCCTCAATATCATGATGTTATGCAACACATTGGCTTCTGTCTATCACTGCTAGAACTCTGTTTCTCCTTGCTTAACAACTTATGTCCTGCCTCACAAATTATTCTAGGGAACTTTGGTGGCTCAATTCTCAAATTGAGAATGCACACGTCATGAATCTAGAACACTTCTCAAATAATGAAGGGAGAAGTTGACATGAGTTTCCATCTCGTCTTCCTTATTTAACACACTGTTTGGAAACCTGTCTCATTCTCATAATATGGCGAGCCAATTAACATTTTAAAAGTGTTTAATGGTTTGTGACTGCTGTAAGTTTTTTTAATTCCCAATATAAGACTAGGACTTGTTAGAAAAGTTAAAGCATAAAAGAGAAGAACAAAGGCTTTCTTACCTATTTCAATCTTTTCTTTTGCGACGCGGATGAGGGTTGTAGGGGTTGGAGCTGTTATAGAGCATTTAATCAAATGATTATTTATAGTATTTGCCATTTGAGAAATTTTCCTTTTTCAAATCACGTGACTATCATAACTGGAAAAATATCCAATGCAAATTTTTTTATTTCAATAACAGTTGGAAATGTTGTAAAAGTTAAGGGCATAAAAGATGTGATGTACTAGCATTTCATTCAGTGGGCATTGATTATGAGCTCTTAGATTTTCCTTCTTTTCTTTGAGGAAGAGTGGCAGTTTCTGAGCTGTTATAACAGAAATTAAATCAGATTTTATCTTATTGTATTTTCTTTTAAAAGGACTTTGTTTTTCGAGTGGTCAGACTAAAACTCATTTACCCCCTGTGGAAGTATAATTTACTGTTCATGCCACAAAGCTGAGTTCTCCGATTCTGTTCTGTTGTGCTGGAAAGAGGTTTTAAGAGTCTAGTGTGCTTAAGCTTTTAAATGAAAAGTGAATTACTTTCTATCAGCTAGTAAGTGTAGTATGTACAACCTGGAAAGAGTAACGCATGCAAATTAAAATTATTACTAATACTCTGAAGAGATTCCTTTAGTTATCTCAAATCCCTCGAGAGTAAGGGTCTTGGACTAATCCATTTATCAAGCAGTAGGTCACCTTAAATGAGCGAGGTGTGGGTGCCTAGGCAATATAATTAACTCGTGCTAGAAAGCTATTTGGTCAAGCATTGGTTTAGAAGTGTTACTGGCTTGGACGAAATCTGACGTTATCACGGATTATTGAGTGCATAGCAGCAGTAAATACTTTTGCGGCATATCTTTATGAGTTTTTATCTCTCTTTTAACAGAGCCTCATATTTTCAGGTAGAAAGCCATCACCAATGTGGGATAGGTTGGTGTTCAACAAAATAAAGGACAAACTGGGCGGACGAGTTCGTCTTATGACCTCAGGTGCCTCACCATTGTCCCCTGACGTGTTGGAGTTCTTGAGAGTGTAAGTTGACCATTATTGCTGTTCTAAAGTACTGGGAGATTTTATTCATCAAATTCTGGCTCTTGTTGGTGCTGAGGACTTCCAGTAGTTGGCTTTGCTCTGAATAAATTCCTTCCTGCAGATGTTTTGGCTGTCTAGTAATGGAAGGGTATGGCATGACTGAGACTTCATGTGTCATAAGCTCAATGGACGAGACTGATAACTTAACTGGTCACGTTGGTTCTCCGAATCCAGCATGTGGTGAGGTTTTAACTAATGATGGCATATAAACTTCTTTGCTGTCACTAGTTACGGTTCTTGATTTGCTTTTCCTTCGATATTATTCCCCTTGTTGAGCTGAATTTAAAGGCTGTTTGAGGCATAGAAAAGGTTTTCATGACCACTGGAAGGTAATAATTTGTTTATAGAAGCTTAACAACATGGGAGAAATTCATGAAAAAGTTCCTAATTGTGTAGCAGTCTAGGAGGGCTAAGATTTCCACTAAAAAGTTTGTGGCTGATAAGTATATCCGCGAAATTAGAAGCTTGCAAGAGAAAGTTAAGGCTTAAAACTTTGAATGCCAACTAGGTTAATATGCAGAATTACCTTGCACAAAATGTCGTAGTACTATAAGTGAACTGCACATTCCCATGTTGAATTTGCTAAAGTGTGTCAACTTTCTTTTGTGTGGTTCCTGTTCTTCTATTACTTTTTGCAGCACTATAGTTAACTTAATGATTGCTAAAGAAAAGCTGTAACTGAGTTTAACTTGTCTACGACACTGCTATTTTCAGAGATAAAGCTCGTGGATGTCCCCGAAATGAGTTACACATCAGAGGATCAGCCTCATCCTCGTGGAGAGATTTGTGTTAGAGGTCCTATTGTTTTTGAAGGCTATTACAAAGATGAAGTGCAGACGTACATACCTTACACATTGATATTTCATTTCTTGTTTTTTCATTGCTATGAGTTTCTCCAAGATAATTTGCCTGACCTAGTAGTTAACAGGAAGGAGGTAGTTGATGATGACGGTTGGCTGCATACTGGTGATATTGGATTATGGCTACCTGGAGGCCGCTTGAAGATTATTGACAGGTAGAATCTATTCGACTTGATCAAGAGAGACAACCTTAGAAATTTTTAATTTGAGATACAAAACAACTTTTTCTCACCCCACCCATTTATTTGTGGGCACCTAGTGGCTGGCGAGGATTTCTGTCTACCCTACCATTTCCATCAAATAAAATTTTATCGTGATGTAGTTGCATCGTTCTCAACATTAATTTACCCCTTTTGATATTAGAACATCTATCTTTCTGTGCCTTGCTTGTCTTCCATGGTAGAATGATCTCTGAATGGTCATTGTGGACAGGAAGAAGAATATCTTCAAATTGGCACAGGGTGAATACATAGCTCCTGAGAAAATTGAGAATGTTTATGCTAAATGCAAATTTATTGCACAATGCTTCGTCTATGGTAAGCAGATAATGGAATTCTCTCTTATGGAATCATTAAACCATATCCTTTGCTCACTATAATGTCCTTTGCTCACTGTTGCAACATTCACAGGTGATAGCTTTAATTCCTCTTTAGTAGCAATAGTTTGTGTAGAGCCAGATGTCTTGAAGGGGTGGGCATCATCTGAGGGAATCAAGGTAGCTCTTAATTTTCAACATTTAGTCATTGCATTTACATCTTGTGAAATGCTTCACTTAAAGCAAACTTGTGCCAAGGTCATCATTGGAGTTTCGTGTTGCATTACATTAACCTTCATATTTTGAGTGTGTTATCATTAACTCTGCACAGAGCACATCAGCTGCGCTTATATTCACACAGGTAGAAAATTACAACTTGCTATTTCTTCCCATCTAGCTTGGCCCTTGGTGGACAAGGCTACCTAGTACATGTTCCTACCTTATTGGTGGGAGGTGGCAGGTATCCTGTGGAATTAGTCAAGGTGTGCACAAGCTGGACCTGACACCACGGTTGTAAAAATAAATTACAACCTGCTTCTAGAGCTTCCCATAAAATATACTGGTAATTAATGTCTGGCTAACTTTTAATCCTGCTGATGGCTTATTTCGATACATTCCTCATTGATTTTTCCTTGGTCAAGTAAAATCTAGGAAATTGACACATTTCGCTAAGCACAATAAATAATCTAGTCATGATATTACATAAAGCCACTAAAGCAAATATAAGACATCTAACTGACACAAAGAATAAAAACCTTCTTGATGCTTTTCAATGGAATACATTACTTCATCCAAAAAAAACAGAGCTTTTGAAATATGAACTTGTAAGACATATAAACTCATCAGTTTCTGGATTTGGTTTTATATCATCCATTGGAGGAGACGTAAAGTTCTACGTTCAGTGATAAGTTTCAAACAGTTCAGCCTAATGTTTTCAGTACTTAGTATTCAGTAACTAAAATCATTTAGCGATACAAAATTCAGTCATCTGACCTGTCCTTCAGAATTTAGTTTTACGAAATAGCTGTAAACAAATGAAATTTTAGGCTGTGGTGTTGAAGATATTTGTTAGTCATTCTCTAAGAAGCTGGTTGATTTGTTTCCCTTGGTTTTAATATGATGTCTCCAGTATGAAGATTTGGGACAACTATGCAATGATCCAAGAGTAAGGGCTGCTGTTCTTGCTGAGATGGATGCAGTCGGAAGGGAAGCTCAGGTAATTTGTTTGACTTAGGCTTTCTTTTACCTGGCTTTTAGTTTCTTAAAATGCCGAAGTGATCTGGCAAATGATGCTCTCCCTTTGCTGCAATACACAGTTGAGAGGTTTCGAATTTGCAAAAGCTGTAACATTGGTTATTGAGCCTTTCACAATCGAAAATAGCCTTCTCACTCCTACGTTCAAGGTAATTTCACTTGCATTTTTCAATGTTGTAAACTTTAGGGGTGAAGATGTCTTTGTTAATGTACTTCTCTTCTGTTTCAATTTCCAGGTCAAGAGGCCTCAGGCGAAGGCTTATTTCGCCAAAGCAATATCTGACATGTATAATGAGCTCTCTACATCAGATCCAGCATCCCAGAAATCACTATGACCAAACGCAGTCGAGAAAGCTTCAGCTGTTCACCCACACTCTTTCCCTTCTTCAAAATAAATACCAATCAAAATGATTATTATAGAATAGCAAGCTCACAGAGGATTTTTTTAATCTTGAGTTTATAGATTTCTTGTTGTAGTATGTACAATATTCAAATAATTTAAATCCAACGAAATCTTTTCTGAGATATAAATAATTTTAACCTCGACAGCTTATATCTGGATTTTGATGGCAAATTTGTTTATAAAGCATGTAAATGGCCAGATAAATGGGATGGAATTTTTAAAAATTTAACTCCTTGCCTTTCCTCTCTGACTGTATTATGTAGCTTTTGACTGCTCTCTGTGCATCGAGCCTCTGAATGGCTCACACATGTCGATAAAAAAACTGAATTCGAACAGCCATTCAAGCTTGGACTCGAAAGGACATCTAATACAAGCCGGTTAGCCTAAGAGAGCAAAGGCCCAGTTCCAGTATTGGAGGGCAGAATGGTATTGCAAACGTTATGGTTGGTTGAAGATAGGGTAACAAAAAGGTGTTGGGAGTTAACTGTGCATTTGTATATAAAGTTGTGATTGCGCTCCTGGAAAGAGAGTTAAGATCGCGCTGTGCCTCAAGTCTTATATCAGCAAAACTATACATGGGAGTAATGGTGCTCAGGTTTGGGAAACCGAGGAAGAAAATGGTGTTTGTGGGGTGGGGTGGGGGTTGAAGCAGATAACAGGAAGAAGAAAAGTGCAGCACAATATTGTACATTTGGGGAGGTCTTTTTAACATCCCTTAATAATGTTAAAAACAGTTCTTAGTATATCGTACAACAAAGTTCGTTTGCCTGTCTATACCGTGTATCAGTAGCTGTTACTCTAAATTATCAAATTATTTATCTCCTATGTACAAGAATGGATGAAGGATAGAATAACGTATTATTGACAGCATGTATAAAGAAATTACAGCTTTGTAATAGGCTGTGTGTTGTTCCAAAGCCATTGACGTGCAGAACCATCCAGCAGAGGTGAAACCTAAAGATGATCTCCAGTTAGCAAATGACAGTCTTAAACATGAAATAAACAACCACAAAGTCTGCTCTTTTTTTTGGGGAGGGAGGTTGGACCAAAACAACTACGGTGACAAAAACGAGCAGCTTCTTAAAATGCCTCAACCTAAATCAAATGACTGCACAATAACAGAATATGGGGAATCATATGGCAGCTGCACCAGTAACCCGCTACAACGCAACGACATGACCTGGACTCTTATGATATTCTAGATTACCGGTGTAAAGTGATTGCACAGGTTTTCTTTGCATGGAATATAATAGCCAATTGGTAGTCAAGTGAGGTTCTTGTTCATTCTACACAAAACATACTATAGATCATGGGAAGAGAAAGAAGAACGAAATAAATCGTCTTGGATGCTTACCTTCTCCCAAACTTGCAAATGGTAACTATTGAGCCACTCTACTTCCGCAACAGAGAGCAAAGATATGTTCACCAATTTAGTCTGGACGATAAGAAGCAAGAAAATAGTCATATCACTAGAAATTAAGGCAGAAGAGGTTGGAGCATAGTGCATACATTCCGGAATGAGTTGATTTTAGACATGATTGACATCAGTGCAGGTCACGAAAACAGAAGGGTAAACAATGAGATTCTTTTATCAGTTATCTGAAGATGGATACGAAATCTAAATTCGTGACTAAAGCTTATGTATACTCATACATGATATGGCATGTTACACCTTACAACATATGAGTATTTACTCTTTAGGAATGTCAAATGCATACTTAACTTCCTGCACCCTCTGACGTAGAGTAATTACTTCTCAATGGTTCATCTTTGTTTCATCCATATCTCAATGATAATTTTTGTGCTCTTTGAATTAGTTAGTTTCCTAAAGCCAGCTCCTAATTTTACATACGGCAGAAATAAACAGATTGACCATGCCACCTTTGTGCACAGTAGAAACTGTACAACCTAGAATTGCCAAAGCCAATTTCCTTGTGTGTACAGCAGAAGTAAAATTCATTAGTAAAAGCAAAGAAAGATTAATAATGAGCTGTCTTACCTGTATGGGAACAAAAGTAAGCTTTTCAAATCCCAGATATCCTATTCCTCCAAAACGATTCGGTGTATCTTCTTCTTTAACGTAAAGAAGATTCTGCATAACAAGAAAGTTAAAATCAGATAACACAATGAAAACCAGAGGTAACTTGCATTAGGCTGAAGAAATTGAACATGGAAGGATAAACTTGACTACATTACAAACCACAGAGTATAGCACACTAATACCAATAGAGCATCAAAGAACAGCATGACGTCCTGACAGAATTCTTTTACAATCAAATCAAACAACTCACGCAGAAAAAGAATCTCTACATGCCACTTCTATAGTTCAAGTTTTTACAGGAATGGTCGCTAATTTTTCTGTGTCATATTCTTCTTTTTCCAAGATGGAGATTTTAACATCAGCATTTAGCGAACATTCTTCTTTAGCGTTTAATAATGAACTTGACCTAAACTTTAGCAACCAATTAGATCTAAAGTTCCTCAGATGCCTCTTCAGGTTCCAACAGAAAATAAGCAAGTGTGCACACTCATATGCTTTAACTTATAAACCGGTGGAGGTTTTAACATCAAATTATAGCAGTCGATCTACTAGAACCTGTATAGAGAACTTCTCTAAGAGAAAAGGAAGAGAAGCTTCACGAGGAATCCGTTTGTGGGCTCAAATGATAAAACATTTAAATACTAGAGGTACTCATGAAAAAACCAAAAAAGAAAATAGTTTTCAGTTCTTATAGGTACATATACAGAAAAATGGGTAAGTACCTCAATTCGAATACCAAAATGATGGTCTTCATAGTAACCTGGTTCATTGCTGACAATCATGCCTGTCAACAAAGGAGTGATATTTCCAAAGCGGAAACTAATGCTATGTGGGCCTTCATGAACATTTAGTGCAGCTCCAACACCATGCCCAGTTCCTAGAGGAAATAAAGAGATCATGTAAAGGAAATAATGTAAATTACTAAAAGCTCCTAATATCATAAGTAAACAGAACTTTGAGTACACCTACCATGCCGGTAATCAAGGCCAACCTTCCATAAGGAAGACCGTGCAAATGCATCCAACACGAAACCAGGAGTATTCTCAGGGAAAACTGCTTGGTCAAGTGCTATGTGACCCTGCAAATGTTTTAATTAACTACAACTGTACAACCTATCGAAACAATTACAAGAATCACTTATCTAGCTATGCCACAAACTGAGTTACCACAGAATACCAAGAACACAACTCCAAAACATGTACTTCAAAGGGTAACATTTGAACTGACAACTTGGAAGGAATATCATTGATGAGTTGATTCTATATCAACAAAATTAATTACTTTAACTTTGCTAAAATTATGAGGTATTTTATAGGTTCCTTTCACTGTTTCCCTACTCAATCCATCAGTTCCATCTGATTGACCCTTAAGCTCGAGGGAATCAGAAACCATTGTATCTTTTTTGAAACGGCTAGTATCTGGTGAAGCAAATTCTTGTGTTCAGAAGTATCAACTAAGACGTTAGATATTTAAAATGTAAGTCTGCCCGTCAGCATTGAACAAGATCAAGTTCCCTATCAGTAAGAACTTGAATTGAAGAACAATCCAATTCAAGAATAACTCTACCATACTCCCGTCCTAAGTATAACATAATGTATCATTGCTGGCAGAAAGATATAGTTTACCTGTAGTACTCGGGTGAAACATTCTCTTTCTCTTGCAGATGGTTCACCAAAATGCACTGTCCTCGTAATATCAGTCGTTCCATCAATATATTGGCCTCCACTGTCTAAAAGGAAGAGTTTTTTCCCATCCACAGTGCTACAACTATCTGACTCTGGCTTGTAATGAATTATAGCACCATTGGCACCCGAACCTACAGGTAAATTTAGTGGAAATGAATATGACTGGGGAGATATACCAGCTTGTCAATAATTCTGCACTGTCACTGATCATTTTATGTTGACTCAGACATCTCTTCTATCGGCATCTCATAACAAGTGATCTAAAATTGTGGTGCTTATGCTTCCATGAAGGAAAATTGAAACTCATTCCATTACAGAAAACTCAATACAGGAAAGTGCTGCACATCTGGAAAAAGTTAGTTAGGAAGAAGTGTACATACTTTACAAACTGTCAAGTAGCAATTTCCACAGTGACCTTTACCTGATGGCCACAGGGCATTGAAGGCACAGGACATGGCTCTGAACATAATGGAAACCACAGTTTTTCCATTAATAGGATGAATTCAATATTTCTTGAATGCATATGGACAATAAGACATAAATGGACCATTGAACGAGCAGAATCCAGAGAAAAACGAAAGAGAAACTACCATAGGAATTGTGTTGGTGAAATCAAATCAAGATGAGTACTGTATTATATTTTTTTGGAATCTACAGTATGAAAAGGACAATGCGAAATGACCCATTAACAAATATCCACCATTTCATCCCAAAGTCGTCAACTACTCCCTATGTCAAATTTTTAGAACATAGTCCAACATTTTTTTAATCAGGTAGTACAACATTTCCAGCATGAAAATAGTATCATTATCCTCAAAAGGAAAGTACCAATACATTATATAGCTCGAGCTTTTATTGGACTACCTCTTTCCAATACAAGGTTTTCCTATATTTTATTCCTTAGAAGCACAAAAGTCAATATAGGGGCCCACACCTTTTGCTAGCTAATACTAAGGTATTACATATTTACATTTCAATTCCCCTCTTAATATAAATGCTTAGTCAAAAAGGAAATTATCGGTTTGGGATGGAGGGAGTACAAATGTTTACTATTGTCTTTGACCATTCAAAAGTACATTTACATCGCCCAAAGTTCTATGAAGGCTCTTCAACTATAATAAGCTTAAGCATTAGAGGGAAGACCAAAAAGGATATGTCTTAGAAGTTGGAATGATTCTCCTACTGACAGCGTCAACAGAAATATGGAAAACAAAAGTCAAAGAAACAAATTTTCATCTCCAAAAGATCTAAAGCATTCTAAATTTCAAAAAACTTCGGTAGGAAAACAGAATTGAAAGAAATATCTACTAGCATGGGATATAATTTTGATATCTATATTCTTAATACATTTTCATTCAAGACAAAGCTGCTATTATTATCCAGTAAAAGTCCACAAAGACAAACACTAGCTCTTCACTACTATATAAGTTTCGTAATTCAGCTCAATCATGATAATAGAAACTAATATACCACTTATGGTGTCGAAGCTTGTATCAAGAAAGCCATCTTGGCGTGAGCGAAATTCAAGAAGTTTGTCTGCAACTTCTACTTCTGTCAGGACAACATCCCTTTGGATTTCATCCTCCAGCCAAGCCCAAAATTGAGCTAATGCAGCCGCATCCCTGCATCAAAAGATAATGCTTCACCATAAAAGGCCAAACAAAGAATGAACGCTATAAATCTATGCAACTATCTCTCGCACAGAAAAAAAGTTGCAGTTATGGTTTTCCATGGAATAGAAGAAACTGATCCAAAGTCACAGTTATTATTATTGTAATATGTATACCAACAAAACCTTCATGTAGATCCCAATAAGGCTTCAACGAAGTTTCACTGCGTAAATGGATATGGAGATTTGATACGGAGGAGCGATCACTCTGGAGGACAGTCATTTCAGACAAAAATGGAACACAGGAGGAAGGATGATAGAAAATAATTAGACTACCTCACGGTGGAAGATTATAGAGGGCATAATGGAAGTGTTGGAGGACTTCTATGGCAGCAACATTACATTTTTGGGTAAAGATGGCAGCAACATCACATATAGTGTGGGAAGTGGTGAAATAGTATGCTTTTGGAAGCATAGATCGTGATACAATAGGCAGTAGTTATTGACAATTGACATATGTTTAAAAGGTTGGATTGGATTTTCAGTACCTTAGATGGCAGTTACGCATCCCTTCTAACTCAGCATCGTTTTTGACAGCTTTACTCAGAGAGAGAGGAGAACTCCTATATACTGCACATGGTCCCCCAGATTGACCATTGGAATCAAGGTTGGCAGTCCTCTTCTTCCTGCTTTTAGTTGCAGAATCCCAAGGATATTTGTAACAAGCTGATTCATATGCATTTACAATAGCAGCATTGACTGATGAAGTGTCCAACCAAAGGTTTGCTCCTTTTGCTGCCAAACTGAAAAGAGCAATTCTGAAGTCAAATTTTATTATGGGGAGAACTCTCTCCAAAAATACACTATATTAGTAATGCTTTCATTTTTGAGGAATTTCTTCTATTAGAAACAGAATCCATTAAAATTTTGCAGCACCATTAGCATTTAAGTCTAGGGTGCTACTTGTGGAGTTGAACACTCAAATGCTGAGATAAATATATACACAAGCTTCTCACACACAGTTCTCACTGCAGCTGTCCTTGACAGAGTGATATCAAATACAAGACATAGAACTGTTGACAAGTAGACAAAATTTGAAATTCCAAATAAAAATATGCAGCAAAGTCACCTTTCAATTTCAGAAAGAATGGATTCATATGCTCTCAATTCTATGCCAGCATTTGTCAAGTGCTCCATAACTTCAGGTGTTACTTTAGTATCATCTACGAACAATTTTGCCCCATCTATCTCCACAACTAAATATGCGTACATGACTGGTGAATGTCGGATATCATTACCTCTCTGGAGACACAAGTAAATAACTAATCAAATAAGAAACTGAAAGTAATTTAAGTCATCATTCAACGGCAACCCAAAGCATGTAAATACATTTGTTGCGCATACACAATAAGAAGTTGAAATCTTGACATATGGCTTCCAATGTTATAAATATCCTTGAGAACTAGAAACTAGACCAACTATTGGCAGTTAACAATTAATATTCTTTGAAGAAAGAATATTATTAGCTATTAAATTTACAAAGAATGAACTAACCATTTATAGGGCCATCATGATAAAAACGCTTACTATTATACATATTGATATGCTAATCTCATCTTTTCAAAGGATTAATCAGTGTGCAGGCAAAAATCAAAAGATCTTGAATGGTCTAAGCTGGGTGCACCATTGCAGTACAATCAGATTATATCAAACATCTTTGCTTCAAATATTTAAATATGCTAACAGATATTTTTTTGATAACAATATGCTAACAGATATATACAATACATAATCACAAAAAATATTCCCATACAGTGAATACTGTAAGAGATGTTCACTGGAAAAAACAAACTTTTAACGCCAAGTTTTTAGAAATATTAGATTTGGTAATCAGAATGAAGCTGGTTCCCAGAAATTTTACTAATTAATAAGGAGTAGAATTTATTACTAGTCTTATAAACTTATCAAGAGCAAAAACGGAAAATTGATTATTAGAGGTTAAGTGTAAAATATTCAAGATATTGTTCTTGAAACTTTGTCATATGGGAAATTAAGAAAACAAAATTTGAAGAGAAAGATAAAGAGACACAGCTAAAAGGACAATTACGCTAAAATGCAACTCATCTGAACTCCGTCTTCAACTGAGTAAGATTATCAGATGTAAGAACTATTGATGGCCGTACATTTTTTCCCCAGTAAACTGGATTAATAACAAATGAGAAGGATAGTTTCTTCCTACCCCTCAGACCAAAAAATCACACACAAGCATAAATCTGGGTTACAAATGATCTCTTTGTGCACATATGATCAAGTAAAACTGAACAAAGATTTTAAAGAAGCGTAAAGAGGATTACCAAGTTCAACAGCCATGCGATTTCGTCAAGCATGGAGATAACAATAGCCGATGCACCAGCATTTCTTAATTCAGATCTCAAGCATGAAAGCTTTGACGACACATTTACACCAGCATATTTTAGGTCATGCAATCTAATTGGTTCCTTTGGAGGATTTGGCCTCGACTCTTTCCAAATTTCATCTACAAGGTTGAAATCATACAAAAAGACCAACTCATGGTTCCCTTTAGAAATGTCCTCTTTGAATTCTTTTGCAGCATCAGATGAAAAAAGAAACTGTTCCCTTCATCAAAACAAAGAGAACTGATATAAGAGGAAAGAAAATGCAAGGTTAATTATGATTTAATGATGTTTAAAGCAAATAGAAAAGTGTTTGCAAGATTGAAAATTTTGAATTTGAACTAGAATAGGTGAAATAGTAGCTTCCAATCATCAATAAACACAAGAGTGACTGAATTATAGGCGACGATAACCATAATACAGTAATCAAGTACTAAGACTAACTACAAGTTTCTGGCGAACAACTTTAGGTATCGACCAGATTGGGCCACTTAGCACCATCGCTAAGGTTTCAGAATGGGCTTCACAGTCAAGAGGATAAAAGGTGACTTTTAAGTTGACTATCAGTTGTTAGTGTTATGGTATCAAACATATACAAATATCTCAAAATGGAAGAATTTCTTATAAGTTGTGACGAAGGCAGTAACATACGACCAACCAACAACAACTATGCCTCAGTCTCAAACAAGTTGAGGTTGGTTATATGAATCCTCAACTCATGTCATCATCATAACAAATAAAATAAAATAGAAGTATTATTAGAGTTCCCTAACAAGTCTAAAACCTATTCTCCAACTAGTAGAGATCACCTCTTTCTTTTTTTTTGAAACTGTAAGTATGCATTCCTTAGCATTAAGGGCATGATGGAGACCTTCAAAAAGTGTCAAACAAGAACATACCCGCCATAATCCCACAAGTGGGATCTGGGGAGGACGATGTATACGCAGCCTTACCTCTACCTTGTGAAGGGGTAGAATAACCTTTATGGATCTTATTCTTCCTTTGTGCCTATCGTTAGCTAAGTTTGCATTGATTCCAAGGATATGCAGATTTCCTTTTATGTGATTTTAGATCTACTTTGGCAGCCTAACAGTTACTACCGTATAACATTACTTTTCATAGATGTTCTATACAACTTCACTACTTAAAATCCAATCACAGTAGATACTTTTCTCAAAGTTACACAAATTATGTCAATCACAAACTTTATAATTTTATCTTGGTCGATTCCACATAATAAGACAACAGGGCCATCTAGTAGTTGTCCTAGAAATTATGGGTCTTGTGAGTGAGACTAAGTCAGTTAAGGGTAAATTTTAAAAGATAAGATCAGAATAATGTGACAATTACTTATCATGGGCTATTGTTTTCATATATACATATAAAAACATCAGAGTTGACAATTTGAATTTGATTTAGCTTAATACTCTATTGAACTTGAAATACAGGTTAGAGTTTCTGAATTCTGACTAACCAAGCCCGGAACTTAGAAGGGGTACTCTGAAAAATGATACAAGGGGGAGAGGGAGGATTCATGCCCATTATCCACACATGAGCATTAACATGAAAATATGTGAACTTGTTGACTAATTGACGAAAACGTCTTGTCTTCCCACGATAAGTAAACATATCCTCATTCCAATACTTTATCAAAAAAATATATCCTCATTCCAATACTTGCTTTTACTGATACTTAAACAAATTCACAAATCTGAAAGCATATTTGAGCATTACTTACAGGATCTATACCGATCCTGCAACCAGGTGCTAGGACAGTGTTAAGCCACTGACTAGGAGTAGGCACCCCCATGTTACCAGCTCTCATGAGATCCCAACTAGAGTTCAACTGCTTCTCAGCCTGTTTACACACACCAAAGAGAAGAAAAACATAATTAGAAGACAGCAGATACACACAAAGGATACTAACCAAACCATTCAGCTTGCTTCCATTGAGAAAATGATCAGTAAAACTAAAGCAACCATGCATATAATACAAACCTGTAAAAAATATCGCCCGTCTGTCCACAAGGCTGCTTTATCCTTGGTAACAACCGCAGTGCCTGCACTTCCCGTAAATTCTGATATATAGGCTCTTCGCATATAACATTCGGCAATGAACTCACTCTACAAATCAACGCAATTCACATTTAGCAAAACTTGTAAAAAGAATTGATAGATAGTTCCATTTCTTGCCTATCTTCCAATCCACATGGTACTTCCAGAACTCACTTACTACCTTCCACGAATGTATGATTAACTACCAAGGAATGAAATCAATACTAACAAGTTCACTTCACATCACACCATATCACTGCATAAAGTGATCACATTAAATAAGTGAAGCGTTGCTTCAATTAGTAAGTAAATCATAACCTAAACAGGCAATTCTGTTAGAAGCAAAAGAATCTTAGAAAAACAACTACATTATAAAGAACAGATTCTGCTATTCAGCGGGAACTAATACCAATAATAGAAACACTATCTTGAAACTGAATCACCAGACCTACACATAAAAACATCATCAATACCTCGAAAAAGCAGTAGATTTTCCAAAGAACACTTCAAAAAGGCGAAAATTAATGGGAATTGAAGTACTAATTGAAGTCTAGTGAAAAAAACAAGCAACAATCTTTACACTAACCACTCAAGAACATACCATTAATACAACCCAACTTCAAAGCAAATCAAGATTACTATCCCCACCCAACCCCCAAAAGATAGGATCTTGAATTCAAGAAAATCAAGAATATAAACCTGATGGGCGTCTTGGGAAGGAATAATATAAGCATCAACATTAACACCAGGCCTAGTAAAGATCTCACGAAGAGCACGAAGCTTGTTATCTTGTTCTTGGCCTCTACCCTTTTTCTGAAATTCCCAGGAGGGTTTAGCAGTGATGGAACTGGAACTTCGGACAGTAAGATTTGGAGATTTCGAAAGAAATTTGGGACAAATTCCGAGTTTGTGGAAAATGGGGAGGGAGAAAGAGAGGAAACGAAAACTTCGAGGTGGATAATGGTGAAGTTTGGAAGAGCAAGTAAGCATGGTGGTGGAAGCTGATAATGAAGAATCCATTGATGGAGAAGAAAGAATGGAACGGATAAGAGTATTCACAACTCCAAAGTGTTTGGGCAAAGCTAAAAGGAATCTTGATTTGAGACACAAATATTTCTGTCAGAGTATACTCCACTTTTGGGATACCATTTATACTTGCTTGTTTAAATAGAAATCTAGTTTTAAATAGTACTATTTACTTAGGTAAAAATTATTTATATTTGATATTTTTACTAAATTAAGTAATTTAACTTTAGCAAGTAAAAATTCTAAATTAGAATATAAATTACTTAACATGATTGAGTGATAAGTGTATTATTATTAGAATGATTTGCTCTAAATATCATGAGTTACAAGTGTATTATTAGGTTAATTTATTGTAAATATAAGTGTATTATTAGATTGATTTATTGTAAATATTGTGTATAGGAATCAAGAGCATATGCTTAAATTAATGAAGAATTGTTTGGTAAGAAATTTACACTATACCGGATATCAAGTAGAAAATATTTTACCTCAAATCACTACTTAAAAATGTTTCTCTTTTAAGGTGCTCTGCTCTCCAGTCTCTGTCTCCATTGTTCTTCATATTTGCAATCATTACACAGTACATATATTTTACAGCTAAAACCACCTTTGAAATCACAAAAAAGCTGCTTTTTACACTACCCTTTTTGCTTTTCTCACGCTTGTTGATCTCCATTGCAAATCTTGAAATTCCACTCTTCTTCTTGCTGCTACCTCTCAGTCTACTCATCAACAATGGCAATCATAACTGAAGAACCAAACTCCCCAAGTCCACTGAAACAACGAAAACCCCTTAAACCCACTTCAAAACCTTCTCAATCAACCGCCCCAAAACCCATTAAATCCACCAAAACTACAAATGCGACAAACCCATTTCATTTCTGGTTCTATTTCACCATTTCAGTCTCTCTTGTAACCCTCATATTCATGATTCTCACTTCTCTTTACCCGCAAGACCCTAAAACGTGGTTTCTTAGCCTGCCCCTAAATCTACGACAACACTACGCTAAAGGGCGAAATATCAAAGTTCAAACAGCTCCTAACCAGCCACAAATTGAAGTTTTTGCTATCCATGAAGGACCATCAAAGTCTTCTGATCAGGTACTTATTGTACATGGACTAGGATGTAGCTCTTTTGCGTTTCAAAAAGTTGTCAATTTTTTGGGTGTTAGAGGTGTTCATGCTGTT
Source organism: Solanum etuberosum (assembly GCA_029582245.1). Taxonomy (NCBI): domain Eukaryota; kingdom Viridiplantae; phylum Streptophyta; class Magnoliopsida; order Solanales; family Solanaceae; genus Solanum; species Solanum etuberosum. Next base: position 46,407 of record JAJONR010006140.1, on the reverse strand, counting down.
GCTATCGATCTACCTGGTTCTGGGTTTTCGGATAAGACGATGGTTGTGGAGGAAGAGCATGTGGATGATGGGGTTCTAGGTAGGCTTAAGGATATGTATAATGAAATTCAAGAAAAGGGTATATTTTGGGGGTTTGATCAGCTTGTTGAGCAGGGGTATGTGAACTACGAGGAAAATAAAATCCGGGTTTCGAAAAGAAATGTTGTTAAGGCTGTTGATTTGGGTCCTGAAGAGATTGGAAAAGTGTTGGGGCAAGTGATTGATACAATGGGATTGTCACCTGTGGATTTGGTTTTGCATGATTCGGCATTGGGTTTGACTGCTAATTGGGTTTCGGAGAACCGTGGATTGCTTAGAAGTGTGGTGGTTCTAGATAGTGCGCCGAGTGGAACAGCATTGCCATTATGGGTGTTGGAAATGCCAGTGTTAAGGGATGCTGTTTTGGGATTGGGATTTGCTTTTAGGAGATTACTTGGAACGTGCTGTTCTAGATCGGTTGGTAACTTGGAGGCTGAGGGTCATAGGATTCTTTTGAAGGGAAGGGATGGAAGAAGAGCTGTTGTAGGGATGGGGAGGAGCCTGAATTGTAGTTTTGATTTGAATGAATGGGCTGCTTTGGATGGAGTGAAAGGGCTACCAATGCAAGTAATTTGGTCTGATGCCTTGTCCAAGGAGTGGACCGAGGAGGGACGTCAAGTTGCTGATGCAATCCCTCAGGCAAAATTTGTCAGTCATTCTGGTGGGAGATGGCCCCAGGTGAGGATCAAGAACATGGATATTCATTTTTATTTTGTCTGAAAATGTTAATTTCCTATAAGTTTGAATCTGTTTAGGAGAGTATCAAAGAGATGCGATTTTGATGATACTATTTTAACTTGCTGCCTGCTTGATGTACTAAAAGTTATAGGTTCTAGTTAAGATACCACTATGAGGCTCCCTCAGACATGGAAGGGTAGGCATAGCTGATAGGTTTTTTTTAATTTACATGCTAAAGCAATTAGTTTTATCTTGAAAATTCTGATGAGACAGCATAAAGCAATTGAATAATTATTCCAAATAATTTTCAGCTGGTGAAGATCAGTTACTTCAATTTTTCTTGACACCGAACTCTAGAAGAAGACTTAAAATATTGAAATTGTGTCTCGAGGCCAAATGGTTCAAGCAGATGTGTAACCATTAAAAGGTCGTTTTTGTTTCACTTTTATTTTTGGTGTAATGAGAGAATACCAGGTTGTGATAAAAGCAGCAGACGCAAGAAAAAAAAAAAAGACCTTAATTACTTACTGGATGATCTGGTGCTACCTTTTCCCCTTATCGAATAACAATATAAATTCCCTAGTGCTCATGCCTTCAAGCTGAATCCTCCTTGATTCTAGAACTGTGTTTGAGTTTGACCATGCCATCCTTAATTGATATCATGATTTTATTCATGCTGTAATGACTGATTCTGTTCTCCATTCATTTAATTGCATAATTGTTTGTCATGTAACTGAAGTTCGTCTCTTTTTTTGAAAAATAAAGTTCATAATTTGGCCTACATGGCTGCTTTCTCACGGATGTATTCCGGTCACGCTTGCTTAACGCTTTCCTCTTGTAATCTACAGTAGACATGGTTTACTATCTAAAAAGAAAAAGAAAATAGGGGATTCCATGCTTTATTCCTAAATGGTAGCCTTGAATGGTTATAGACTTATAGTCCACCCAACCTCATTTGCAGATCAATTCATGAATACTTGGAACTGTACATGAAAGACAGCCAGATCTTCTTTATGGATTTAACAGTCTCTTCATAGTTTTGACATGGTTTCCATCTGATAAGTTTTTACGGCTGAGTTTTAAACTTTCCAAACAATGGTGGTCTGTCTTGGATAGAAAATATTTGAAGAATTTAAGTCTTTCCTATATAGTCACCTCTTATATCCTCTTTAGATACATGCAAATTGCAATGTTAATTCACGTTCTCAGTGACTGACCATCTTATATACCTATCTGGATGGTGGGGGTTGAGTAATGATCATGATGCGCTTTTCTTGTTTCTACCTGATTATAGAAGAGTAGCCTTATCTGTTGGTATAGTAGTTTGCCTAGACCACTTTTGTGCAACAATGATGTGAAAAGGAGCACAGATCCATCAGTTGCATGCTCTGGATGTTTATTAATGGAAAGGATTTTGTGCAACAATGATGTGAAAGGGAGCACAGATCCATCAGTGGCATGCTCTGGATGTTTATTAATGGAAAGGATTTTGAATAATTTTCAAAAGCTTTTCTTTACTTGAATTATATGTATTCCTCTTAATAGCTAAGGCTCACCATTTTTTCCTTTAAAGTTGTAATTGTACTGCCCTACATACGCTATAGGGCACTTACTCAACAAAACAAAAAAAAAAAACATAGGCTATAGGGCTAGTTTCTTTTTGACAGTAGACATACTAATGAATTATTTATCTATGTTGCTTGAAGATGATCTAAAACATCTTTTTTGCTGATTTTTAGGAGCATAATTCTGAGGAGATAGCTGAAAGTATCTATCAATTTGTTTCCTCCTTGCCGAAGAATGTGAAACAAGCTGAAGAACCTGTACCTGAACATGAACAGAAGATGTTTGATGAAGCGAAGAGTGGTGATCACCACCACCACCACGGTCATGATAGCCATGGCCACGAGCATGATCATGGTCATGGACATGCTCATGCCGGATATATGGATGCATATGGGCTTGGTCAAGAGTGGGCCATGTGATTTGCTTTCTAGAAAATGTACTCTCTTGATTGCTTTCCAAGTTTTAAGACTAGACTAGATTCATACCCTTAAATTCCTCTCTTTTTTCCCCTCTAGCTGCAGTTTCATAGTGGTGACTGCTCAGAGCTTTTCTTCTATCTAATTTTTGTTATTGTACAAGTGTTGGCACTATGTATCCGATCAAGCCAAAAGTTTGTAATGTAGTTTGAGGTGTAGTCAGACTGATGCTGGCTGCTTCACACAAATCTTTAAAATACATGTCTCTCTTTGTAAAATCTAAGATGCAATACTTGTATACTTCACTATGTCCTGTTTCAGCTTTCGACCATCCATCCAAAGCATCAAAGGTAAACTCAACCACTCACATTTCATTCTTGAGTCTATCGACTATTAGGGTGCATTTGGCGCGGAGGAAAATGTTTCCAATTTTTTCATGTTTGATTGGTCAATATATTTTGTTGAAAAAGATTTCTTTAAAATGAGAAACATGACTTCCTAATAGAAGTAAAGAAAACAAGTTTCAATTGAAATTTTAAGTTCATTGCCTCCGCCTCCTTTCCATCACCTAGTGCTATCAACTCCCACCCCTTGACCATTTGACTGGGATAAAACACTTTTCCGAAATATGGAAAGCGATTATAACATGGAAATCGAATCGCTCACCAACAACAAAGTGGAGTTCAGGTCTAATCCTACTTTTGTCTTTTCCAATACATAAATTCCCTCTTTTACAATTTCTTCAAATCCAGCCGCGGCTTAAGTTAGTCCACGCAATATACAAATACGCCGTATGCGCAACTAACACCACTGCCATCATCATCTAGCGATGGGATGTTGCTGTGATGATGACGAACAGCTTCTCCAACCACTGAATCCTTTCGAAATCCAAAATTCAGATCAAATTCCGCCGTCGGCATCTTCCACCACCGTCGTACACGGCGGAGAACCCGTGATATCCCCGATGAATTCCCACTTTTCAGCCTTGATATGCCACGACACTCTACGCGCCATCCTCGAGAAACTTGCTCTCCCTGACTTGGCGCGTGCTGCGTGTGTGAGCAGAATCTGGAACTTTGTGGCCTCCGATCGTGAACTGCAGACGAAGGCATTTAAGGATCCTTGGAAGATCAAGGACGTCATAGGCGATCCTTCCTCCGGCAGCTTCTGGAGAGATAACAGCCTTTCAAAATTTGCCATTTCTCATCGCATCGTCCGTGGTGATAGTGTTGCTAGCCTCGCCGTCAAGTACTCCGTCCATGTATATTCCCTCTCTCTATACATATGTGTCGTGTGTGTGAATGTCATGTATGTATGAGTATATATTTTTTTTCAAAACTTCATTTGAAGGAGTCGTCTTTTATCTTCAATTCAAGGTCCTATTTTGCTTTCTAAGTTTACGGTGAACGATAAAAAAAAGTGTTGGAAAAACTGGTGAACGAATGAACATTAATGAAGAAAAAAAAAACACATTTTAAGTATATGTTTTAGCTTGCCAATCACACTAAGCTTGCAGGGCACATTTGCAGTTAGGAATTTCGAAGGAACCATGTCTGGAAAAAGCTGATAATAGGCTGAAAACATATACTTATCTCACCTCTCTGTAAGTTATAATCTGTTAGACAAGCCCCAAATGTAGCTATCCGTGTAAAAGAAGCACCTTGAAGGAGATTTATGTTAAACTTTCTAGGCCAATGAGATCACTGTGCCTTCCTATACCCGAGTTTCTTAGTAGTATATCATAGCAGGACTTAACATCCTTCCCACCCTAATGATTCAGAGTATGGTTTTAATTCACTGATAATCTCTCTGTGAGAAAATTTGAGTTAGTCTATCCAAATTCCCAGTCTTGTAGTCTCCTTCAGAATTTGATGCCCCAAAACTGCGATCTGCAAAATATGCATCTTTGTCGATGTCCATGATAAATAGATGTGGGAACCCGTCTTGCCAAAACTTCTTCTTTCTGCAATGTACCTTTAACTTAACCAAGCTCCGTAGAACTCATCCCATAAGTTCCTACTAGTATGTTCTATGATTCTGCTCAATATGATGTATTTTGCTGGCTCTGTACACATTTCGGCATTTTGGCTATGTAGCTGGAAGTTCCACTATGCAGTCTAATGTACTGGACATAAGACTGAATAGTGGCTCCTCCAGAAACTGGGAATAGGAGAGCCTTTTGTTTATGCAGACCAGATTTAGCCTCAAATGTCACTAGCACTACTACTCTGTAGGGGATCGCCAAGTGGGGATCCCAGGTTCGAGTCCTAACTGCAACACTTGATGTGAATATGCTCCAATCTTGGTGGGACCTTGATAGCTTGTGCTTGTGGGATGGATAAGCTACCCTGTGAATTAGTGAAAGTGCACAAAATTGGCCCAAATACTATCGACATGAGATAAGAAATCATTCCTTTACACTACGTTTGAATTTATTAGTTGCTTCTCCTTAGCTCCACCCAATCAATGTATCATCAACATATAACATGTTGGATACACCTGTGTAATTATTGTTTTCATTAATGGGCTCAAAACATAATGGATAAGATTGGCAATAAGCTACCAGGCACTAGAAGCAGCATTGTAAATAATTATAGAGGCCTTTATTTTAGATATTATTACAATTTTCAGTGGACAAGCTATAACTTGATCTTATTCTCCAAAACTAATATGTTTTTGCTGCTAAATGATTTGGGTTTCTGGCTTCTCTAAGAAGCAACTTTGTTAAGAATTTCCTTTAATTGGCAGGTCATGGGTATAAAACGCTTGAACAATATGATGAGTGACCATGGTATATACTCGAGGGACAGGTTACTCATTCCTATTAGCAATCCAGACTGCCTCATCAACGGCACTTGCTATATAGAGCTGGATATATGTGCAAAAAGGGAAGTGGCAGTTTTGTATCTTGATGGTGGCCCTGATCCAAAGCTCACCACAATGTTAAATAGATTGACCTCAGAGAGAAGCAAGAAAAGGGTGATAGACTCCCTAAGGAGAAGCATGCAAGTTGATGGTGAAACAGCCCAATATTACTTTGCAGTATCAGATGGTGATCCCCGGTCTGCTTTCTCACAATTCTCGGAGGATCTGAGGTGGGAGAGGGAGGCAGGGTTGACTTAGCTTGTACATGTCGAAAGGGTCATCCTGGTAAGATGTGTGAATGTAGGGAAGTACCTGGTAATGAGACTAGTGACGAAGGATGTGAGGTCACAATGAGTTGCTCCCGCATCACCCATCTGGTTGCTTGCCTATAATGGTAGGTCCGCTTCAATAATGATCCTTCCTTCAAGTGATTGGAGGAAATGAATCTATCTATTTGAATGGCTGATTACAAGTACATGTAGTTTATTCACTTTGTACTATGTATCGTCAGATACATTGTGTTTTAGTACTTGTATGACTCTTGAATTCCATCTGTATTCGTGTAAAATGTATACCTAAATGAATGAAAACATGTATTATCAGTAACTTGTGGAGACATATGGTCTGTCAATCTTCTGCGCAACCAAAACTGGACGACACATTCACCCGATAACTCTAGGATGTAACCACATCACTTTCTTACTGCTGCTTTTGATGTCAATAATGTTTACCATTTCACAAGAGAACTGCACGAGACATTCAGGTTCTATGGGGACTATTCCTCAATTCTCCTATATGAGCAAACATTTATTGCAATATTGAAACCAATAGATTCTTAAAACAGTACAAAAGCCTGTATTATACAGAAACACCGATCTGATTCTGAGATGATATCACAAGCACTGCAACAGAAATATTTCCACCAAAAAAAACTGACTTCAAGAGAATAAAATTAAAGAGCATTGATTTAGTGGCAAGAGCTCAACCGTAATGTGTAGATTAGACGCATGTCACAAACTCAAGTCTTGTGGCAAATAAAAATCTGGTATTGAATGGATAAGGGTAGAGGGATGGACTGTTAAATCATAGTGTCATAAGATGATCCTGTCGAACTGACTTTTTTCGTCATTGAATTATGATTCAAGTACATGGTGGTGTATTTTTGGTGTATAAAGGAAGTAGGGGATGAGGACATAAAAAGAAGCCTCTCCCTCTTATATGCGGTGAACTTCCAATACAATAATCAGACTATGGCAAACGTACACCACAATCTACTACCGCAGCTAAAAGGATCATTTTTTTAATGAACTACCAGCAACTAAATCGGAGCCTTGCACCTACTGAACTACTATGAATATGTCATTCCCTGGCACGATTATTTTCAAATGCGGCGAGCTCCTTTTCTTGTTGCTCTCTAAGATAGCCCTTGGCAGTTGTATTTACAATCTTGGCAGAGAAGTTCAAGAGCATGAGCCATACAACAGTGTTCCACACTGAACCAAGCGAAAGATCCCACTTTTTTGCCTGCAGCAGAACATAGGTTTTTAGTTCATAAAGCGATTATGTCGTGACTCGTCTATGCTTGCGGAGTCATAAATTACATATTTGTTTAACACATAACAGTTGGCATTCTTGTATAAAACAGGCTCTCCAGACATAGTGAGGTTGACGGGTCATGGAAGGTTTACATACCATATAAGGTCACATTTGTGGTATAGATCATTAGCCAAGGAGATCTTCAGGTGACAAGTTAACGGTGAGAACAGAGACTCTGATTAGTAGTTTTATTTAGTTAAAAGTTTATTATTGTAAACTAAGTTGAAGAGGCTCTCAGACGGTGAAACAGCAGTTTTTTCTCCTCAGATGATACAAATATTTTTGGCATAAACATAGTACTATAACGCTTAGCTTTTTTTTGCTTTTTTCCTGACAAGTTAAATGGCTTATGCTATATTTCGATGCATGCCAACTAGATGACAGCTAAGTTTCTTTGAACCAAACCTTCTACACCTATAAAGCAACAGTTAAGTTCCAGATACATTCCAGCTCAGAAGGCAAAAGGACTAAAGTTACCATTAGCATAGAAAAAAACATGCATGAAACAGTAATCAGAGCATTAAATCTACATTTATTTTTCCTTACGAGTCAAGTGTATTACCTTAACACTAGACACTGGAGGGGATGCTGCCATGTACTTCTCTCTAGCGATGTGTAATTTGGAAATGATGTTTGGCAGGAACGAGGCAACTCCAGGAATGAGACCAAGCACCCGAACTAGTTGATTTTCTATCAAATCCAACAGTTGATTGTTGCAAACTGAAATAATAAATGCTGTCTGCAAAGTAACTTTCTCAAATCAACGACCAAAATTTAACATGTCACAGAGATTGAAGCTAGCTACTGTTTGTTTGTTCTGTTCATTTTTTTATAACCGTGATATTTGGGCCAGCTTTCGCCTCGACTAATTCCACGGGATACCTGCCACCTCCCACCATCAGCAGGTACTAGGTAACTCTGTCTATCAAGACTAGGACAGATGGGAAGAAATCACCTATTGTTTTTGTCTTTGCTGGAATTTGAATATGAGACCTCATGGTTCTCAACCCACTTCATTGACCAGTCATTAGGCCACAACCTTGGGTGCTTGTTTTTCTGTTCTTTGACATCCTCTTTGGCTCTTGACCAAAAGCGAAGAGTGATTAGTCTAAGATGCTCCAAAAAGCACACTCATAATTCACACATGATTGTAGGTAAAGTTAGTCAAAATCAATCCAATTAACAGTGTATAATAGTGATGTCAGTTTGTAGACAGGGTGTTTTCACGGTTTGTATAGAGTCTCAACAACCTGCATTTCAATCACAGGCGATTGTGCAGTATCTGATGATTCTTATGCCATGAAGAGGGAGAATAAGAGTAAGGACGGACTGAAGAACAGGCAGGCTGAACACTGGTGGAGGGAAGTGAGAATAAACATGAGGGAGAAGAAAGCAGAAGCTGAGAGCCAGGTAGCTGTATATCCACCTGACTTATACCTTAAAACATCGTAAGCAAACTTAACAAAAGAAGTTTGCAAACATGTTTGGCTAGCGTTCAAATACTTATACCAGGGAAGCATTGACAGCTTAACAATAAATGATAACATTTAGCAGCTCACATGGCGGCATAGGAAAGGCTTCAATTGGGGTTTGGAACTCTAGCAGAAGTTGTTTGGTGGAATCTTTTTAAAGAAAGAAATGCTAGAGCTTTTGAGAATAAGAAATGACAATATTTTTATTTATTTTTTTGATGGATAGAACAAGAATGACAATATTGTAAATCTTAGACACAATTTTATATCTTTGCTTTGTTTTTGGTGCAATGTGGATAAGGACTATCTGTTAAGAGGCCTAAGACATGATTGACTTCCATAGCTTCCCACATGATCTGTAATAATCTCTTTCTTTCGGATGTACTTTTGTTCAGCATTTTCTTTTTCCTGACTTATATCAGTTAAAAAAGATAACATTTGGTAGATGCAGACCTGTATGTGAGTCTTAATAATTGCCTTCCCGATCAGAGTTGCTGTAAAGAATTTCCAAAATGGAATACCAAATTGCCCACACATGATACCAGCAAGGTCAAACAGAGGATTTGGCACCTTCACAGCAAACAAAGAGAACACTTAATAGGTTATCGATACAAACATAAAGATGTATGGGCAGTAACAAATGCAACATGCATCAAAAGAAATACCAAGGGGATGGCCTAGTGGTCAATGAAGTGCGTTGAGAGCCATCAGATCTCAAGTTCAAATCCCAGCAGAGAAAAAAAAACACTAGGTAATTTCTTCTCATCTGTCCTAGCCTTGGTGGACAGAGGTATGTGGACAGAGATACCTGATACCTACTGGTGGGAGGTGGCAGGTATCCTGTGGAATTAGTCGAGATGCGCACAAGCTGACCCAGACACTACGGTTATCTCCGAATATACATAAGATACTAGAAATTTAACTTCAAAGCTAGAAAAAGGGGCATTGTGCACAGAAGTACTATTGTCCCCAAAAATACAGAAAAAAGAAACATCATAAAAGTGAAGAAAACAAAATATATCAAATCTAAATGTTTGTTCTTATTGTTATTAAATTGGAGCAATATAGCAGAGCAAGCAGAGACTGTAACAGAGAATATTTCACTATTTACCAAGTGACAAAAATGAGGAAGCAGTCAAGCAGTAAACGGTTCTTCTTTCTCACTTTTCTTTTTCTGTCCGGGGGGAGGGGGTTAGTGGTCTTGTTTTAGCATAAATTTATGTTGAAAACCCTTAATGAGGGTTGACAAATAAAGCAATGTAGAGACCAAAAGGAGGGATAAAATAGACCTAATTTGAAGAAAATCACTAAAGTTGATGACACAAGTCCACAACACTCTGTTACAAGGACAAAATAAGGTCCCAGAAAATGTAAAAAGGGAGAGAGGATTTACCGAAGCAAGAACCAGAATTGTGAAGAAATTCAAATACTGTCTGTTAGAAAGAAGCCACTTTTTTATCTGTTTTAAGTGGTTGCTGATAATTCCACTGTCTTCTTTTGAAGCAGAATCCAAATCTTCCATAAGCTCACCTTCACGACCAGATATACTAGCTGCAATTTTGAAGAGCACGGGAAACATCAGTACTACATAACCTGGAATCCAGTCACTCCACCAGTAATGCATTACCATAAAGCAGTACTGCATAAGATAATAATAAGAACTATATTTCAAAACTTAACGAGTTTTTGTGGATAACTTGAAACATTGCAGAACTGGAAAAAATGCAACAAGTTGAAGAAAGAAAGTTCTATTGCTCTGGAAGAAAGATGGTAAGTGGGCTTAGATAAGGAATATAGGAATTATTGTCTATCTCAAACCTTCAGCTGAAATAACATTCCAGAGGTATTCAGATCTAGAGGAAGGACTCCAAGCAGAAAGACTGAAAATAGAATACTGCTCAAAGAAGATGCCTTGCAGTCCCTATTCGAGTATTATCTTTGATATGGATGATCACCAGTCGGTGTAATTCCAAGGGGAAGAGGCTAATAAAGAGCTAAAACTTGTAAGGTTTTCAGCAGGCCCTTAGCCAGACTTGAAAATATCTCCCAACAGAATGAAAAGGGTCAAGGAGGAACATCCAATTCTCTTTCTTTTCCTTTACTATGAAGTAACTGTGCTTTACCCCAAGGACTCCTGGAAGTAAGATCTTTCTAGCCACTCTTTAGAAATAGGAAAGGTTATATATAGAGATAATGAGTATGATTGCCAAAAAGATTGTTACTGGACTTGTTGTCCCAAGAACATATGAAGAAACAGATCACACATATAAAAATGTCCTGCAAAAACCTTTTAGAAAAAAATATCTTGCAATACAATTACTTGGAGTAAATAAATTTCCAAGAAGATCAAATGTGATGTAAAGCACCACTGTACAGGAAGAAATCACATCGGTAATGCAGCTTACCAGCTCTAGAGATGAAGTAAGGAGGAAGCTCTCCGAGAGCTGTTCCAATACCCCACAATATAGCTTCCAACTGAATCTGGTTTAGTATGCTGGTCAATGGTACCCGTGCACCGGGTAGAGAAAATAATGGTGGGCCAAATTCAGAACAGTCCTTATCCAGCCATGAAGGACCACTTCTTAATTGAATTGTATCATATGGAGCACTTTTTATGTCAACCCTTCCGCAGCTCACAGATTTTATTGTGAATAGAGCAATATGCGGGCCCAGGTACAAGACAAAAGTGTGCAGACCAGAACCTTTAAGAACAAAGAGAGACAAAGATGAGTGAGGAATGACAAAAATATAACTATATAAGTGAGTAAAATAAACTGCAACTGTAATTACCACCAAAGTCACTTCCAGATAATTCTATAAACAATAAACAATAAAACTTTCAAACACCAGCGATGGGGCAGTAATATTCTATTGAGAGAGATTAGGTTAAGGAACCAGAACTGAAATGACTCAAAAGTCCGAATATGATCTCTCTAATAAAGAAAGCTCATCCAGAAGCATGACAGTACACGTACAGTAGGATAGTCAGCTCACTCAAAAATATTCTAATATGATGATCCTTATTCTGCACCAAACATGATTTTAACAGAGAAAACAACCAAACAGTAAATTCAGTTAAGATGCTTGCTTAATATTATGCCTCAAAAATTTAGAATACGAGTGTCCTGCCACGTGACTGAATTTGATAACATTTTGATTATCATGCAAAATATTCACCAGATATCTATGTAATAGCATAAGCATGGTCGTAAGAAATACTCTTGACACAAACTAACACATCAAACTTCAAACCCTAGCTCCCCCAAGGACTAATAGGACAATCTCTACAAATACAAAAAGCTGGAACTGCTTCAAAATGTGATCAAAAGCTACTCAAGCCCAGTTGCCAATTATTTTCTAAATTCCTGTCATTCATTTACTTTGGACAAAACACAAAAGGAATTCAGATAAAATGCTACATTGAGGAAAATGAGAAAAATATGTAATACATACAATAGTTTGTGCTGCTAGAGATGATCTCATGATGGGTTAAGATAGGGTCAAATAGGACCGTCAGTGACAATCATACCTTAGTAGTGTATTAAAACAAATGGGATTCAGCTAAAATGCCGCATTGAAGAAATTAAGAATAATATGTATTACCTACAATAGTCTGTTCCTGCTAGAGATGATCTCATGATTGGTTAAGGAAGGGTCAAATAGGACTATAGGTGACAGTGATACCTTAGTAGTACATTACTAAAAGTTGGAACACAAATACTATCTCAAAGAAGAAACCTGTGACTTAAAGACAATGCTATCAGCCAAGCACCCACTTGACAGAGAACACTGAACAGACCTCACATTTTTATAAATATACACTGAACAGGTGTCTTTAAATTGTATATTATACCAAGAGCAAATGTCCACTCACCCAGGCCAATTGATGAAGCCACACCAAGAACTAGCCACCAGAGTCCAAACCGTAGATACCTGAGAAGCTCCTGAACAGGCTGCAGTGTCTTGAAGAAAAGCAGGCATAAAATTAAAATAAAAGAGTAGAAGGTTAGATGCGCATGCATTTAACTCAGGCATGGCAAGGAGAATTGGAAGATAATCCACCAGTGCAGGAATAAAATGTATCAATGGTTGTGTTTTTGGAGCTTCTTTCCTTCAATCACTGGACAAAAAACTCCCAACCTTTCTAAGTTTTAAGAGACCAATGGATTGGGAAAGTAAAATTATTTGCGTAAGCTGATAGATAAATTTTTTATCTACAAATAATATCAATTTCATTGGCTACGGCCTAAGAATATTTGCAGCTATTAACTAATGAAGACAAAAGTCTTATAACTTATTACTGTGATGTTACGTTAGGAAAGAAAAATGAAATAGAAAAGATTAACATATAAGTCCAATTAAGAAAAGGAACAATTTCAAATTGCTGTTATCAGTTCTTCACTTATTTGTTGAATACTGGATGAAGATCATTCCATGGACATAGAAAGTACTTTCTAAGTTGGTAGATTTAGTTTGAAAGAACATGCAATATAGGGAGAGATGCCACGATTCTTAAGAATGTACATCATGCTCAAACAAAGGAAACATAAAATGCTTCATTACTTGCTACCTCCTCCACCTCGCCTTAAAAAAAAAAAGAGAAATAATGTTCCCTACTTGAGCTATACCCTAAATCCTCTGATTTTAATTCAAAGGATTAACTATCTAAAGAACTTCATGCTAGTATAACAAAAAGAAAATTAAGAAGTTCAAGAGCCCCGGATTTAGTAGTAAACATGACAGACTAGTGGGATGTTGAAATGTGTTAATGAAGCTCTACAGGTCACATAGTATCCTCCACTATGACGAAATGCATTGTAACACAAGAATAAATGACATACCTCCTCATACGCCCTACCACGTGTAAAAAGCAAACTCCCACCTGCGGATGCCAGCAGTATGACCACTAGACAGCTGCACTTAATAGTGTTAACTGAAAATTGGTGAAGACACTTAAGAACAGCTAAACAGAAGAATTTAACTGTCTTTAGTGGCTGATTCTTCAGACTCAGATGCTCCAGCTCCCTATTGTGTTTGTCAAGGAGTCCTACTGGAATATATAAATCATTTTTCCAAGTTAAAGTCACCATTCGAGATCTTGATACTATGTAATGATTTTGGGTATCCTACACAATGAACGAGAGACTACATAGACCTTCACATGATAAACCTTTATCAAATCACTAGACACATAGGCTTCACAAGTCGTGTTCTAATATTTATTGGTAATACATTCTTCCCAGATTCACCGATTATACTAAAAAAATAAAATTGAACATGAAGAACAAGATATCACACTATTACCCTGAAGGGGTTGGCATTGTGGTCAAAGTTCAAAACTAGACCTCCTGAGATTAACTCATACCCAACCCCCAGATTAAGCACATCAATTTCCAGAAATATAAAATATGTAAACTCACTACTAATCAGTTAAAATTTCAACTAGAAGCTACAAAGGCTAGACAATTTATACATCCACAATCCATGGCATGATTAAGTATTACTTATTACAAGAATGCTTGACAACATTCAAAATTCAAATAGCTTATGACACCATATATCCATAAATTCACCTCATTTTCAATAAACTCAAGTAACCACCCACCTCAATTATGTAACACTTTAGTTTTTGGGACATCATAAAATAATTGCAACCATTCAATTACTATGCAACTTTGAAGAATTTTTAATTTATTAAACTATTCAGAATTTAAACTTTAAAGTGTAGTTTCCTCTATCACACTAACTTTTCAACTTATTTCAATAGTTTCTTCTTTTTTCATTAACAAAATATATAAGTCAAATTAACATCTTAAACTTTATACTCTTTCAAACACCTGAATATTATTCATCTTTTCATCGACCAATCTGATGTCAGTGGAAGAAGTTTAGTCCCAGACCACCCCCTCTCGGCCTCTCCTTTTATCCCCATTCCCAGATATCTCTTAAATAATGCATTAAAAACCCTTCAATGTACTTTTTTTCATTATCAGAAACCTTTAGAACAAACATTACTTTAGGGATGCACCAAAAGGAGACAAACAGAAACCATACGGAAATAAATAAAAATTTGTACGAAACCCATGAATGCTAGAGAAATTTGCACACCCTCAAACCCCTAAAGAATAAAAAATCACTAAAAATTGAAGAACCCTTACAAAAATTGAAGAAAACCCTAGAAAAAGATAGATAAATATGGACCCGAAAACAGAGAATAAACTGACCAGAAGCAGAGTTGTCAACATAAAGCGGAGAATCAAGAAGTTGTTCTTGCTCTAGAGACCCCATTCAAGAAACTCTGCTGTGGCGAAGTGAGAAGAAAAGAAGAGAAACTTGAAATTCCAATTTGTAAGGGATGAAGTCGAAATCAATGTACCTCGAAATACGGAATTTATTTAGAGAATATTTATAACTTCTTGGGAAAAACAAAAAGAATCGAATAAGAACAAAAAATAAAAAGGGAAAATATAATTTTGTTCTTTGCTCGTGGTCGTGGATTTTTTGTTTGTAACAAAAGAAAAAGGACAAAAAGGAAGTTTTCAAATTTTATTATTTTCCAAATGTCTACATTATAGTAATAGTTATTTCTTTTAAACTATTTTTGAAATTAAATTAACATAAAATCATATAATATAAAAATTGACATCATCTTTGAGAAAAATATTAAATGCCATCTTTTTAACTCTAACGCAATATCTAGCGTGCACGCACTGTATAGTTGGGGGATGAAGTTTTAAACTTAAATGGAAATAATGGAATATTGCTTAGTTTATCAACATTAGTTTGTTGACAGTTTGTCCTTTTTCCAAGGCAAATAAAAAAGTACTTATTGCTTTATTTAATTGTTTACGCCATATTCAGAATACACCTCAAGGTCGTATGCTTTAATCATCAAGAAAGCAAGAAAATAAAAGCTCGTAGAAAAGAAATTTATTTTTCATAAAAAAATAATAATTAAAGAATGAACTTGAGA
Organism: Solanum etuberosum; assembly: GCA_029582245.1. Taxonomy (NCBI): domain Eukaryota; kingdom Viridiplantae; phylum Streptophyta; class Magnoliopsida; order Solanales; family Solanaceae; genus Solanum; species Solanum etuberosum. The sequence continues at coordinate 30,763 of JAJONR010006140.1, read as the reverse complement.
AAATCGAAAGAGAGTATTAATAATTAAATACTCACAATGCTTACGTGCTATTTTTCTGCATACACTTTTTTCTTTTTTAGATTTCAGTTGTGTGGGAAACTTACATATATATGTTATATTAAGAATTTTTTTTATCATTTATAACAATAACATCTTTTTCTTCAAGAGATGTTTATAATACATTTATAATATAGTTTTAATGTGTAAATTTATTGTCAAACAAGCATAATACATTTTAAAACACTTGTAATACATCCATATTACATACATAATTCATTTTTAATACATAATAGATTTATCATAATATTATCATGCATTGCTATATATTGTAATAAATAAAATAAAAATCATTAAAATCAATAATTATTTATTAAAAAATACTCATCGAAATATTTTTTTCTGATAAGGTAACTACTCAGTACTGTCCACCCTGGCCCAGTGTCGTGATGGGCCTAACAGTATGAAAGGCCTCCATATTGGGCTGGACTAGCCACTAGCTTTCACTTGATACAAAGAGCCCAATACATCTTGGGCCCTCTATCATTGTCCCAACACTCACGTCCAAAGAGGTGTAAAAACTCGATTTTATTTGGGAAAAAAACAAAATTATGTTGGACGTTAAGTATTATGATTAAGATGTTTCTAATTCAAAATAAAAAAAATGGAGGTCATTCCTCCTTTTAGAAACGTGGAGACAAGTCAACGTTGGCATTATTGTTGTCTTGCCCCTTTCGATGAAATGTTCATTAAGATATATCGGATCTGACTCGATTTTTGATACAGTGAATAGACCAGTCATTTTCTATATTGTATTTCTCTTTCATTTAGTTCTTTTTTTGGTTTTAAGGACACTATTCCCCGAATTTGATATTGAGTCAATAATTAAAATTAATAATTTGTTTTAGTTATTGAGTTTGTAATTAAATATTTATATTCATATAATAAATTTTCTGAAATAACTATATAAATTTGAGCAAAAGTTATTGAATTTTATTAAAACTATACTGACATTATAGCTTCCCCATATCTCCATGTGCTTTATTTTTTGCATTATTTGTATTATTCTTTTCCGTACGAAGTGTATGAGGCGACGGCACATTGTACCATGCCATTTGGTGCAACTTGTGGCTTTGATCTATCCACAAGTCACAACTAGTCCTTTTCTATGAGTTGGTAGTAATTTATCAACTCTTTATATTATGGTCTAAAGATTTATTTTGGATAAATTAATAATTCTACGAAAAAATATCACAATTTAAAGATCTTGTTAAAAGAAGTTGAAATTTTTTGAGAAAATAATATAGTTTAAATTTTTGTTGACACTAGATTATAATTTAATATTTTGTCATTCCAATGATTATATTTTAAGCTAGGGCATTTTTTGTTTCCTCAACAATTAGGTTGAATTGCTTTTCTGTAATACGGTGAAGCTTTTCGTTTGGAATGTCAGTCCAATAATCTGTTGGTCCAGTAATCTCGGCTCGCCATGAACTACTTACAAAACAAAGAAGCAAAAAAAAATTAAAATTAAAATTTCCGAGCATGGTAGAAAGCAATTTGTTGTTAGACGATCTAATTGCCGGTGAAAAAGAATATTTGTTTAAATAAGCATTTTTCCTTTTCTACAAGTTGGTAAGCTAAACTAAGAAGGAAAAGTCAATAATCATTTGTGTTGCTAGACGATCTTGATTTGCATGGCCATTTTTGTCAACCATTAATAAAAGTAACATTATTGTATTCATAAATGATTACTTAATTGTAATTAATGATATTTTTATTGTATATATGCAAGACCATGTCTAAAGATCTCGTCAAAGACTTTTAAGTATAATGGTTAAATGATTCAATCAACATCTTATAAAATAAAGGCAAATTTTCAGGCTCGTTTGATCATGTGAGATGAAATCAAAATTATATGAGATGAAATTAAAGTTTTATTTGGATATTCAATTTAATTTTTTTGCTCATAAATATTAAAAAATCGTAAGTTGTGAAACTATTAAAATTACTTCAATCTTTATACAATCTTACCAAATATGTAAAAGTTCATAACAAAAGTATAATACACTATCACAAAGTTCTTATAAAAAATAACAAAACATTTACTGATTGAACTTTAATTCAATAGAAAATAAAATTGAACATTAATGATTGTGTACTACTCTTTAATAAATTTGAGAAAGTTAAATTCAAGTTCAAATTAATTACTTATTATTATGGTGATAATTGGTAATTTAAATAAAGCCAATATATCTCCAATCATACATGTTAAATGTCTATGTGAATTTGTAAAATTACGTACTAGAAAGAGTTGATCAACAAATAGATAATTTATTTCAATTTTCAACACAAGATGTATTTTAAAATAGAAAAAAAAGATGTATTTTAAAATAGAAAAAAAAAAGTAAAAGGGAGAGGAATTTGACAAGAAACTAATAATATTAGAAAAAAATAGGATTCAACTTTACAATTGGCCGCATAGACTGCATGAGAAAATTAGTTTGAATGTATTTATCACTTCTTCCATAATTAGAACTCATATCCTACAAGTTTGAATTGTCATCTTTATTTTTTTAGACTCAAATTATAAGAATTTTGACTAATATTTTACGATATATTTTTTCATCATATTGATATGCAAAAGATTGCAATTTATAATACTTTTGATATAATTTTTGAATATCTAAATTTTTTGTTTAAAATGTCGAATTAATATAATCTAATTTAACTTTAAAAATTAATCAAATTTTATGTCAAAAAGTATAACATGACAATTAAAGTGGTAGTATTTATTACTAGGAAAAAAGGGAAAGTTTGAAATCAATTTTGCAAATGGATGAGTACTTTCAATTAAAATCAATTTTTTAATTAGTAAAATACATTTAAATAAAATAAAATGTCAAGATATAAAATAATAAAAGGGAATAATTATAAATGTTGATGCCCGTCGTGTGCGAGTGAGCCCATAGACGAATCTAAAATTTATAGAAAATGATTGCATTAGAAAAACAATTATATTATGTGGAAATTAATCTTTAAGTCTTCCAGGTGACTAATTTAACATTCATCAAATACAATATTTAGTCTTTTTTTATAAATCAGGTATCAACATTTAATATATTATATTAATTTTATGATATATACATAAAATAAAATAGCTAATTTTATGACCCCAGGTTCGGCGTCCCCATTGGCTCCAGTGTGCGACAAATAATTTATTTTCGAAAGGACAATTAAAAGAAGACCAATAGGAACAGCTGGACATGAAAGGTGTAATATAAATGGATCTTTTGTCTTCTTTATTTTTCTTTCCCTATTTTCCACTAGTAATTAAATTCTTTCTTGCTATAAATATGAGACATATCCCACTTGAAACTTCACAACCAAACGCATCAAAATTTTCTCTTTTTTCTTGTTTGCTAAGAAAGTTATCAAAATGATTTTGAATAAAATTGTGGATGCCATTACTGGAAAAGATGATGGGAAAAAGGTGAAAGGAACAGTTGTGTTGATGAAAAAAAATGTTTTGGACTTTACTGATGTAAATGCCTCAATTGTTGATGGTGTTCTTGACTTCCTTGGCAGAAGAGTCTCTTTTCAGTTGATCAGTAATTCTGTTCATGAAGGTCAGTACTATTACTTTTTTACTCTCATGACCTAACCAATTCGGGTCGTCATTTTTATCGATTTAAACTTTTAGATAAAATAGTCATATACTTTGATATGATATAAAACGCATGATACACCGAATTTTGTTTCACCCGATATTAGCTCTCATATTATGTTGTTTAGCTTCAAATAATGTCTCCTTCTAAGCATGAAGGATGGGGTGTTGAGTTCCACATCCATGGGTGGGGGGCTAAACTTGTCTCTTATATAATTTTGGTGATTTTATTTTTTGAGATTAAGAAGAATTAAAGTATTTAATTAGTTATGAATTGAAATTTCTTTTTTCATTATATTCTAAAATTTCATCAGCTTGAGTGTTGGAAAAAAGAATATATATTATCTTCCGGAAGAAGTGTTTTAGGAATATCTTTTTTGGTGAGCTTATCTTATACTCCCTCTGTTTCAAATATTTGTGATAATTATTTTTTTTAGAATGAAATGATATATATTTTAATAAATATTTTAAGATATATTTTTAATATATTGATATAAGAAAAATTGTAATATATAGTACTTTCTATATAGTTTCTGAATATTTAAATTTAATTTTAAATATCAAAATTAATCTAATTCAATTTTAAAAATTAATAAAATTACCTCTTGAAAAATGATAGTGTGAATCTTGATTAATTAGAGCTACAAGGTACATTATCTAGACATCTACACAGCTTAGGTTTGGTTCTGGTAAATTTAATTTTGAGCAGTGCCAATTGTTATAAGGGACTATCATTAAAGTACAACAATATTTATTAAAGTTAGGCCAACAAACAAATACACCTATATGAAAATTAATTATGGATGCTTTTATTGAGCTATTTTTTTTTGTAAAAAAAAAAGTTCAAGATCAGCCTTTAGTAGGGCTAGTTAGAATTATATGCATTTAAATTTAAAGTTTATTTATTTGAATAAAGTATCATACTTTTCGACCTCTAAAAGCTTGTAAAATTGAAAATTATGGATGATTTAACTTAATAAGAAACAAATAAGGGAATAAATAAGTTAATAAACATAGAATAGTAATAAGCACTTACTTTTTTGCTAAATTAAATGTACTATATATATATATATATATATATATATATATAATGCAACATAACTATTTAGAAAGATATTAATCAAAAAATAAATTGTCAATATAATCCTTTTTGATTCTTTTCAAAATTTTCTTAAAAGCAAAGATAGTAGTTGTTTGCAACAAATTTTAAGGTGACAGAAAATAAATTGCAATCACAATAAAATAAGAAGAAACATAACTTTATTGATAAAGATTGCGGGTACAATTTTGTTCCTCCCTTAATTCGACTCTCCTAAGATTTAATCATGATTCGAGGGCCGTTAGTGGCGTATTTCTCGATTTAGATATGACATCTATATGAATATTCCATCAATTTGCGGATATTCAAGATGTCTTTTAAGGGAATTTAGTACCCTTTATATAGGCATGAACTAGGATTTAAGATTGAATAGCCTCCAAGAATTCTAAAACTGAACACACCTTCTAAAGTTTCAATTCGAATTGAACAGTCTCGTAGAGTCCCACAAAATTTCAATATCTACGATCGTTATTTTAGATTTAAAAATAGTTGAAAATCCCATTAAAAAGAAAGGTAATTTTGGAAGAAATTAATTTGATATATTCTTGAACTTTTAAAAATTCGTCCATTTTGGATCATAAAAATGGTGTGAACAATTTATTTATATTGAATTAGGGAAGGTACTACTCCTTCCGTTCATTTTACTTGATTCTGTATCAAATATAGAATAGATGTTTCATTTTTGTCTTTTTACTTTTTCTCCCCCGTACTATCCTTAATATTAAATAACTATACTACTATATAAAGTAATAAAATAATAGTAATCAAGTTCAAAGTTTTAAAACATCACTAATAAAATTAATTTAGTAAAATATACTTCTAATTATTATTTTTAAAAAAATATATTAAATCAATATAGACCAAATAAAACGGAAAGTTATTAAATAATTTCCCAGAAAAAGCAAATTCCTTGCTGTCGATTTTCGTACAAGATATTTCTGTTTTAGGCTATGCATATTAATTGGAATTTGGAAGTAGTTGGACTGAGTTTTCTTTCAAAGAAAAGTCGTTTCAACTCATTTAATTTAACGTGGAGATAAAATGATACTATTTCTGTTCAATATTAATTACAAATAGAAGAATAATTTTATTATATCATTTTTTAAAAATAAATATAATGTCTTGAGAAATGTAATAGAGAATAATTATAATTAATGATAAGTTAAATTAGAAATTAAGTATAAAATTATTTGTTAATATCATAAAGTAAACATATATTATTGGACATTTTAAAATAATACAATAGACAACTATTATTTGACGAAGAAAATGAAATCCAACTTTACACGCCAGAGATTCCTACTCCATACACATAATTTTCAAAGCAGAAACGTTATAAATTAAGCACGTGTAGGTTATTATAGAAGAAGTCCCCACTGCATACTCCAATTCGTTCCTATTTATATATTGTCTTTATTAAAAATAGATGGTTTTTAATATTTTATCTGTTTATTTTTACTCGTCACTTATTTTTAAAATAGTTTTCATTTTTATTTGTCACTTTTGACTTATTAAGAAAAGACAATTTATTTTTTCATATTTCAGCCTTATCATTAAATACTTATTCTCCAATTCATCTTCCAAGACCTAATATTAAACATCAATTAATAGAATTATGTGATAAAATACCTATAACAAACAATAATTGTTTTCTTAATTGGTGTGCCAAGTCAAACAGTGACAAATAAAAATGAACGGAAAGAGTATGTGTCATTTCACAAAATCAATACATAAATGACATGATTCTTCATATTTTACCCTTTGAAAGTTATTAGCGAAGTAAATTAATTCATGTTCATTTATTGAAAACTTAACTTTAAAAAAATCGTAAATAGGGATAGAATGATAAACTTATCTAATTTATTAAGGAATATAAAATCTAAAATGATGATATATAAATAAGAACGGCGGGAGTATATATGTGGGGAAAAGGGAACATGTTCAATTTAATTTTTTTTGTTCAACTACTAGTACAATTTAACGTGGCCCAAACTCAACCGCAAGGGCTAATGAACATTATATCTTTCACTCAATTAAATCGACACGTTTTCTGGAATATCTTGGACACGTGTGTGTATGTAAATTAAAAAGGACAATACTTTAATTTATTTTTTCTGGAAGTAAATGTTGCTCATTTGTATGCCAACAATATAAACTTAATTAAGTTTAATTTTATCTGTGAAAGTAAAAAATATTTACACAATTCAGTAAATCAACTCATACAAAAAAGAGGTATTTACACGTAAATATTAATTAGTAAGTTGATAAAAATATATTATAATTTACTTGGTTAATCTATAGTTGGTGTGAAAAACTATTTACACTTAACTGATGTGGGTAAATAACTCATGAAGGGGAGATTTAGAGGAATTGAGACGGGTAGGTTGTCTACGTCCACCCCCTCCTTAAGGTGCATCCTTCTTCTGCGTGAATGCGAAATGTTTTTGTGCACCAGAGTATATAAAGTGTAAGGACTAAATAATCAAATTCATATTTTTGGATATATTTTAACTGATTTGTATTATATTATGTAGGATACGCGTATCTACTTGTTCAACTTTATACAAATTTAAGTGTTTATCTGTGCACGCTTAAGGTTGGAGAACATATATGCCAACTAAGGCTAAATTTATGTATTATGACTTTCTTATTTCATTGGGATTGATAGGAATTTTGTTTGATTTGCAGCAAATGGTTTAGAAGGGAAACTCAGCAATCCAGCATACTTGGAGAATTGGATTACAAACATCACTCCAGTAGTAGCAGGGGAATCAACTTTTAGTGTTACATTTGAGTGGGATGATGAGGAGTTTGGAGTTCCAGGAGCATTTATTATCAAGAATTTGCATTTCAGTGAATTCTTTCTCAAGTCACTCACACTTGAAGATGTTCCTGATCATGGAAAAATCCATTTTGTCTGCAATTCTTGGGTTTATCCTGCTTCTAAATACAAGTATGACCGCATTTTCTTCGCGAATCAGGTATAATTATTTTGTTTATTAGACATGTAACAAGACTCTAATTATGTATGTGTCTAAACAAATAGTTTGAATGGTTGATTTAGGCTCATCTCCCAAGTGAAACACCAGAATTGTTACGAAAATACAGAGAAAATGAACTAGTAGCCTTAAGAGGAGATGGAACTGGAAAGCTTGAAGAATGGGACAGGGTTTATGACTATGCTTATTACAATGACTTGGGTGATCCAGAAAAAGGCGAAGAGTATGCTAGGCCTGTCCTTGGAGGATCCTCTGAGTATCCGTATCCTCGTAGAGGCAGGACAGGTCGCGAACCAACCAAGACAGGTTAATACATTCACAGTATAATAGTCTCAACTTGATTGACAAATTAAGATAAATAAGTTGTCTTGACATTTGCCTTTTACTGTTTACAGATCCTAATACCGAGAGCAGGATCCCATTGCTTATGAGCTTAGACATATATGTGCCAAGGGACGAGCGATTTGGACATGTGAAGATGTCAGACTTCTTGACATTTGCTTTGAAATCCATTTCTCAGCTGCTCCTCCCCGAGTTTAAGGCTTTATTCGATAGCACACCTAATGAATTTGATAGCTTTGCGGATGTACTTAAAATCTATGAAGGAGGAATCAAGTTGCCTCAAGGGCCTTTGTTGAAAGCCATTGTTGATGCTATTCCTTTGGAGATACTAAAACAACTCCTTTCTACTGATGGTGAAGGCCTACTCAAGTACCCGACACCTCAAGTTATCCAAGGTATTTATCTGAATTTCTGCATGATCAAAATCACATTTCACATAGTATTATTTTTAACGCCCTCAACTTTTGGTAATCCAAATATTATACGTTGGTGTACGTAGAGGATAAATCTGCCTGGAGGACGGATGAAGAATTCGGAAGAGAAATGCTAGCGGGAGTCAATCCTGTCATAATTAGCAGACTCCAAGTAAGAAGATATTAGTAGCTACCTTAAGTTTACTTCTATTTTTAGTGATTTTTCGTGCAGTTTGAAGATGTTGGCTTATTTATTATTTGTAGGAATTCCCTCCAAAAAGCAAGCTGGATCCTAAAATATATGGCAACCAAACTAGTACAATAACCAGGGAGCAAATAGAGGATAAGTTGGATGGACTAACAGTTGATGAGGTAATTACTACTTTTATGTTGATACTAGCTAAATTGTTCAATCAACTTTAATGAGTAGTTGTAGTGACAAATATTAGTCGATAAAGAGTTGGTACTACTATTTAACAGGCAATTAAGACTAACAGGCTATTCATATTGAACCATCATGACATCCTGATGCCGTATGTGAGGAGAATAAACACGACAACAAACACAAAAATGTATGCCTCAAGAACTCTGCTCTTTCTGCAAGATGATGGAACTTTGAAGCCACTAGCAATTGAACTAAGTTTGCCACATCCAGATGGAGATCAATTTGGCGCTGTTAGCAAAGTGTTTACACCATCTGATCAAGGTGTTGAGGGTTCTATTTGGCAGTTGGCCAAAGCCTATGCAGCAGTGAATGATTCAGGCGTGCATCAGCTCATCAGTCACTGGTAAAACTTGTCAGAAAATTAGCTGCATAACTCCAATGTGTTGTCAAATTTTAGTAATCTAAAGCACTTTGTTTATATCTTGTCAGGTTAAACACACACACAGTGATCGAGCCATTTGTGATTGCAACAAATAGGCAACTAAGTGTGCTTCACCCTATTCATAAGCTTCTCCTTCCTCATTTTCGTGATACGATGAACATAAATGCTTTAGCAAGACAAATCCTAATCAATGGTGGCGGACTTCTTGAATTTACCGTCTTTCCTGCCAAATATTCCATGGAACTGTCATCAGTAATTTACAAAGACTGGATTTTTCCTGAACAAGCACTTCCTGCTGATCTCATCAAAAGGTAAATGAAAAGCCACAACGCACGTAAAAACTTTGTACTAAAACTATATTTTTGGGGTTGTTTCCTTACTAACCTGACCATAATGTTACTCAAAATCAGGGGAGTGGCTGTTGAGGACTCAAGCTCCCCACATGGCGTTCGCTTACTGATTCAGGACTATCCATATGCTGTTGATGGGTTGGAAATTTGGTCAGCAATCAAAAGTTGGGTAACAGAATATTGCAACTATTATTACAAATCAGATGACGCGGTACAGAAAGACACTGAACTCCAAGCCTGGTGGAAGGAGATCCGCGAAGAAGGACATGGCGACAAGAAAGATGAGCCTTGGTGGCCTAAAATGCAAACTCGACAAGAGCTCATAGATTCTTGCACCATCACTATATGGATAGCTTCAGCACTTCATGCGGCAGTCAATTTTGGACAATACCCTTATGCTGGTTATCTCCCTAATCGCCCTACATTAAGCCGAAAGTTCATGCCAGAGTCAGGGAGTGCTGAGTATGAAGAGCTTAAGACAAATCCAGATAATGTATTCCTCAAAACAATCACTCCTCAGCTGCAGACATTGGTTGGAATTTCCCTCATAGAGCTCTTGTCAAGGCACGCTTCGGATACACTTTACCTGGGGCAGAATGATTCACCTGAATGGACAAAGGATCAAGAACCACTTTTAGCTTTTGAGAGGTTTGGAAAGAAGTTGAGTGATATCGAGGATCGAATTATGCAGATGAATGGTGATCCTGAGAAATGGAAGAACAGGTCAGGGCCTGTTAAAGTTCCATATACCTTGCTCTTTCCCACAAGTGAGGAGGGACTCACAGGCAAAGGAATTCCCAACAGTGTGTCTATATAGAACTTATTATTGAATCCGTTTGTTGTGCTTGTTTCTTCATACTAATTCCCAATAATATCACCAAATAAACTCTTTGTTCCAAATAAAATTCTAGTTACAGTGGGGAAGTGTCGAAATGAAACAAATTGTTTACTCTCTGTTATTTTAGATATCAATCTCTTGTATTTTCGTTTGCTTAACTTGGTGTACAAGGCTATATCATAGAATACATTCAGTTTATTTGATGAATCTTTTGGTAAAAACACCCTCCAGGGAGAATGATCGTCGATGTGGGACATTAATACCCTAGGATATTTAGACCTATCAACTGAAGCATAAATAAGACTTTCTTGTTCCTAATTACTTGTCCACTTTTGAATTGACACACCTATTAAGAAAGCCATGAATAACATATTGAGTTTACCATTTTATCCCTATTAATTATGAAGTAGATGAATTAAAAATTTAAGATTTTCAAGAAGTTCATTAATTAATTGAAGGTATAAAAGATAAAAAAATTTAATCCTTTCTTGATTTGTTAAAATAGACAAGTAAAAAGGGACAACTAAAAATGAAAAAGTGGACAAATAATTAGGGACAGATGATAAAAAAATATATTTTAAAATGTGTTGGTGTTTATGCATTTTAATATTAAAATTAAAATATTAAATGCATATGTTAGTGGGTATAAGTTGACAAGAATGTGGTGTAACTCTTGTAACCACTATTGTCATGATCTACCACTGATTCCACCCATTATTCTTCCTCATTATGGTTGCAACTTATGTAACCTTTGGGCTATTCATGTACCCAATTTACTATCCATTATCTTTCTATTCATTGCAAGGAAGAATTCCTCACTTTATATATAGAGTGGTCTTACTTTGTGTTGGTGACATGAGATAGAGTGTTAGCCTAATATGAGAAGTGTTGTATTGTGTATATAATGAGTTAGTGTAGTGAAAGAGAGAGTTGAGACAAAAAAAATATTCTAAGTCTTCAACTATATTCACTATATACAAAAGAGAGTAATTATATGTTGAAAGAATGTGTTTTTGTTGTGGAGCTTTGGACTCTTCAACTAATCTGGAGTTATTTGAGTTGTACAACGTTGTTGGGCTGGTGTATCCTGGAGGGGACAAGTCAAGAGTATACTGCTGGATCGGTGTAGATTATGCCGCGCGTCTCAACCTAATAATTTATTTATTCATTTTTGTCTTTTTATTTTCAACTGTAATATATTGTATTTGTAGTATATTACACTAACAAAATGTTAGTCAAAATTCATATCGTTTGACTTTTAAAAAGAAAACGATAACTAAAAAGTTGCCACTGGCTAGCAAATCGATTGTACATCACGCATCAGAAGGTGAGATTTATTCATTGTTCATCGTTCATGCAAAATTTAATGTTAAATCTAGCTACTTATATTCAGACCCATCATGAACATTAACCGATACTGTTATATTTCCTCTCTTAATTTATGGGATGCATTTTCATTAGATATCATTAGAAAATATGAAAAGACTTTGTAATATTTCAAAATTATTTTTAACATAAATGATTTTCAAAATAAAATGATACACTTTTGTGGACTTTTATCAAATAAATAGAATCAAACATGGACAAAATATTGATAATATCATTAAATATTTACTACATAAGAATTGTATCGGAGTATATATATAATTTACTATACTATAATACTCCTATCTTTGAAAAAAGACCCCCTGCATTTTCCTCTTCTTTATGAATTATGGTCCTTAAAATAAAATAAAATTAAAAAGTAGGTAAGGATAGATATAAATATAGCTCATTTATCACATATAAATAAATATATATATTTAAGTTCAAATATACACTTTAACATATTCATAAAAACAAATTATTTTCTTATTTTACTCCTAACATTAGTTACTCATTCAAAATTATTATACGCTAATTTTAATATGATGTCATGATATACACTTAATTATATGGGTGAGTAAAATTGAACGTAAAGAGTACCACGTATCAAAAGGAGCTGACTTACATACTCCAAGTCCCAACACATATTTTTCTGAATATTTCCTCTCAGAATAAGTATTTTATTTCAGTTTTTAACTTTGTAAGATGTGTTTGCATATGTACCACATATACACGTATATAAATTAGTATTGATGCATTTGAATGTAGAAGCCCAAACAAAAAAATAAATAAAAAGGAATTTGACAAGAAAAAGACTAAAATATTCCAAAAAATAATTCAACAGATTAGAGAAGAAATTGGAAAAATTGAAAACGTTGGTATACATCATTATTCACGTGGTATAAATATTCAATTACTCCTTCGATCTCATTCTATATAGTTCACTTTCCTTTGGAAGTTCCGAATAACATATTTTTATATTAATTAACAATTTAACTTTAAATATCTATTTTATTTTTAATATAATGATGTATAGCCGCTGCTACAAACATATATCACTTGTTTTAGATTACAAATTTCGAAAATCTTTTTCTTTTCTAAACTACATGTCAAGTCAAACTAACTCATATAAAATCGAACTAAAAGAGTACTAGTTTTTGCTATAAATATGATACTGGAAAAAAACTCTAACCTTCCCACAACAAAAGCTCTCTGTTCTCTTCTAGGTTTATATATATAGTATATAAATATTTCTCGTGAAATAACTAATCATGTTACTGGGCAAGATTGTGGATACCATTACTGGAAAAGATGATGGAAAAAAAGTTAAAGGAACAGTAACTTTGATGAAGAAAAATGTTTTGGACTTCACTGATATAAATGCATCTGTTGTTGAGTTTCTTTTCAGTTGATCAGTAGTTCAGTTCATGGTCATTACTCTTTCTTTTTAACTCTGCATCTTTCTTATTCTATCTTTTTTTTTCTCTTTTCATAATTGTATGCTTTCTTTCCCATTTGCAGCAAATGGTTCAGAAGCGAAACACAGCAATCCAGCATACTTAGAGAACTGGCTTACACACATCACCCCAATAATAGCAGGGGAATCGGCTTTTAGGGTCACATTTGATTGGGATCACGACGAGTTTGGAGTTCCAGGAGCATTCATTATCAAGAACTTACATCTTAATGAGTTCTTCCTCAAGTCACTCACACTTGATGATGCTCCTAATCATGGAAAAATCCATTTTGTCTGCGAATCAGGTACATTTAATTCATTCATAATGAATGTAACAAGACCTTAATTATGTATGCGTCTAAAGACATATTTGCATTGCTCTTCAGGCTTATCTCCCAAGTGAAACACCAGAACCATTGCGAAAGTACAGAGAAAATGAGCTAGTAACTTTGAGAGGAGATGGAACGGGAAAGCTTGAGGAATGGGACAGGGTTTATGACTATGCTTGTTACAATGACTTAGGTGAACCAGACAAAGGCAAAGAGTATGCCAGGTCTATCCTAGGAGGATCCTCTGAGTACCCGTGTATCCTCGTAGAGCCAGGACGGGTCGCAAACCAACCAAAACAGGTTAAGACAATCACAACTTTTTATTTTTGTTACTCAACAAGTATAATAATCTCAAGTTTTACTATCTCCATTTTCATATTTGATTTTTTAGAAGAATAAATGGCTCTTTATTCTCTGCAGATCCTAATTGCGAGAGCAGGATCCCATTGCTTATGAGCTTGGATATATATGTGCCAAGGGACGAGCGATTTGGTCTTGTGAAGATGTCAGACTTCTTGACATTGTCTTTAAAATCTGTTATGCAAACGCTTCTCCCTGCGTTTAAGTCTTTGTTTGATAACACACCTAATGAGTTTGATAGCTTTGCGGATGTACTTAAACTCTATGAAGGAGGAATCAAGTTGCCTCGAGGCCCTTTGTTGAAAGCCATTACTGATAGCATTCCTTTGGAGATACTAAAAGACATCCTTCAAACTGAGGGTCAAAGGCCTACTTAAGTACCCAAATCCTCGAGTTATTCAAGGTATTTATTTATATTTCTACATGATGAAAAGCATTTTCATTAAGTATTATTTCTCATGTCTTCACCTTATGTAATCTAAATATGTTGGTGTGTTTAGAGGATAAAACTGCTTGGAGGACAGATGAAGAATTTGGGAGAGAAATGTTGGCGGGAATCAATCCCGTCTTAATAAGTGGACTTCAAGTAGGTTTTAATTCATCTAACTTTCTACTGTTTGAGAGGATACAAGATCTTGCTTAAGTTTACTTCTATTTTCATGATATTTCCTTACGCATTTTGAAGATATTGGCTTATCTAATATCTGCAGGAATTTCCTCCGAAGAGCAAGTTGGATCCTAACATATATGGAAACCAAAACAGTACAATTACTGAAGAGCATGTAGAGGATGAATTGGATGGATTTACAGTAGATGAGGTATATTACTTTTGTTTTGATACTAGCTAGACTCTTTGATCAAGTTTTCTGTGTAGATTCTAGTGACAAAAACTGGTACTCTTATTTAACAGGCAATCAAGACAAACAGGTTATTCATATTGAACCACCATGACGTCGTTATGCCATACTTGAGGAGAATTAACATGTCAGCAAACACAAAAGCCTATGCCTCAAGAACTCTGCTCTTCCTGCACGATAATGGAACTTTGAAGCCACAAGCAATTGAATTAAGCTTGCCACATCCAGACGGAGATCAATTTGGTACTGTTAGCAAAGTATATACACCATCTGACCAAGGTGTTGAAGGTTCTATTTGGCAGTTGGCCAAAGCCTATGCAGCAGTGAATGATACGGGCATTCATCAGCTCATCAGCCACTGGTAAAACCTGTCAGAAAACTTCATATGAAACAAAACTTACACAACCAAATTAAATGTACTATTTAGTAATTGGATACATTTTGTTGTTACCTTCTCAGGTTGAATACACATGCAGTGATGGAGCCATTTGTGATTGCAACAAATAGGCAACTAAGTGTGCTTCACCCCATTCATAAACTTCTTCATCCTCATTTCCGTGACACGATGAATATGTTAGTGAAAAATACCAAAATAACAGAATTACAAGATTACAATTGTAAATAAAATGAAGAAATAAATTCTTCAGGCTGAGGCGCGGATATCTCGTTCTCTTTAAGGAGATTCAAGCTCACTGCAACAAATGTTTTTCACCGGTCCAGCAGTAGTCCTTCTTGACTTGTCCCCTCCAGGATACAACAGCCTTAACACAAAGTATAACTCAACAACTCTGGACAAGAGTTGAGTCCAAAGCTCCACAAAAAGAACACCTCCTTTCAACTAATAAGAACTCTCTTTTTGACAAAACTTTATGCACTCTATATTTTCTTGTGTCTATAAACCAAATGAAGACCACCACTATTTACAGTAGAAGAAGTCTTCCTAGGAATAAATAGGAAGATAATGGGGTGGTAAATAGTGAAGATAAATGGCCTTAGGAGTTTCATAGGTTACAAGGAATAATGGAGGAAGAATAATGGAGAAGTAATGGTGAAGGGCAACAAATACACTAACGTGTAGATGTTACTATATGACCATTACCAACGTTTCTTTGCCGACGTTCACTGCAACGTTCACAAAGCAGTATGCCATAATGCCTCTGGTCATTAATTGACCATTGAGTAATTAGGCACCAATGCTATACATTGCAGCAAAGCTGCTAGTTACTCCAATAATAAAAAAACAAATCAGATTACGCATACAGAAAGACAGTGAACTCCAAGCTTGGTGGAAGGAGCTCCGTGAAGAAGGACACGGCGACAAGAAAGATGAGCCTTGCTGGCCTAAAATGCAAACTCGAGAAGAGCTCATAGATTCTTGCACCATCACTATATGGATAGCTTCAGCACTACACGCGGTCAATTTTGGGCAATACCCTTATGTTGTTATCTCCCTAATCGGCCTACATTAAGCCGAAATTTCATGCCAGAGCCAGGAAGTGCTGAGTATGAAGAGCTCAAGACAAATCCAGACAAGGTTCCTCAGCAGCTGACACTGCTTGGCATGTCCGTCTTAGAACTCTTGTCAAGGCACGCTTCAGATACACTTTACCTGGGGCAGAATGATTCACCTGAATGGACAAAGGATCAAGAACCACTTTTAGCTTTTGAGAGGTTTGGAAAGAAGCTGAGTGATATCGAGAATCAGATTATACAGATGAATGGTGATCATAAAAAATGGAAGAACAGGTCAGGGCCTGTTAAAGTTCCATATACTCTGCTCTTCCCCACAAGTGAAGAGGGACTCACTGGCAGAGGAATTCCTAACAGTGTGTCTATATAAACTATTATTGAATCCATTTTTTGTGCTTGTTTCTTCATATTCCCAACCAAATAAACTCTTTGCTCCAAATAAAGTTGTAGTTGGTTTTATTTTTCATCTTTTTTTGAAGGAAATTTATATGCTCAATACACTGGGAAGTTACAAAAGTTGCAATCAATTGAACCAGGACTTACTGGCAGAGGATTACCAAACAGTGTCTCTCTAGTATAAGGTTGTTATCTTTATTAGCATTAGGCCTCAATATATGCTTCTTAATAATAGCCCATGCTATGATGCTAAGCCGTTTTATTTTTCATCTGGATCCAGTATCTATATTGGGACCGGACTAAAGAAAGTCTCATATTGAGGCTGATTAAATTTTAGCAGCTTTGAAAATGGCTTTTTCATTGAAATTGTGGGATACTTATTACTTTCTCTAGTCCATATTAAGTGAATTGTTGAAAGTTTCAAATTTCAGATATTTATTTTACAGACACACATCTTATTAGATCTACGTATGTTTGTCATATGAGTATTTTTTAAGCAATTGACTAAAACTTGTAAGTAAAAATAGAATATACATAATTTTAAACCTTTTTTTTCTCAAAAATAATAGTTAGATAAGATGAATTAACCAACTCTGGTAGCAATATTATACATTTGTACACAAACTATGTTGAAGTCCATTATCATATATTTTAGGTAGGCTAATGTAAGAAAAGAAAAACTTATTTCAAGTGTATTCCACATCCTAATAGGTAGAGAAAAAGTATATAAAATAATTAATTGTCTGTACATAGGATAATGACATCTATATGCAAATAAAACTCAACTTTAAAATTCACAATTCTAGAAAAATGTCATCGTGTTATTACATACTTTCAAGAGTAGATCGATATAGTGTATGATCTATTTAGCATTTATGGCTACAATAAAAATTGCTTATAAGAAAATACATAAGACCCAAATAAAGTCTTGCATGTTGTATATATTGAGTATTTCCGATAAAATACGCTAAGTATAGAGACAGAAGTTACCATGAAGACAAATCTTTATATTATTTTAAAAAGACAAAAAGAGAAGCAACACATAAGCCTCCAAAAATTACATATTCATGAGAAGCAAATAAACAAAAGTGTTAGTTCGTACTTTGTGCTTTGAATATATATTATGAATGGCATACTTCCCCTTCTTCATTGTTGTTTGTTTGCATTTACTTTACATTTGAGAGATTTTTCTCCAATTTAGCCCTATGACACCAGTACTTTGATTAAAACATAGTATATATTTAATCATAATTAAATAATAAAAATTGAAAATGTTACTATCCATCATGTGCTACAAATGTCTAATATTTTTTATTAAAAAGATCTACACAAATAGGGACGGCTATACAGCTAGTAATTTGTGCTATATAAATATGAGACAAACAAACTCAGTAACTTCTCTCTGCTTTCTTTTGTTCTGTTGGAATCTCAAGAAAATATAATATTTCTCTTCATTTTTTAAAATAAGATTATGCATGCCATCACTGGAGAAGATGATGGAAAAAAGGTGAAAGGAAAAGTGGTGTTGATGAAGAAGAATGTTTTGGACTTCACTGACATAAAGGCCGCAGTTATTGATGAAGTTGTTGAACTCCTTGGCAACAAGGTGTCTTTCCAGTTGATCAGTAGTTCTGTTTTTGATGATCCTGGTCAGTATTACTTCTCGGCATCTTTTTTTAGTCAAGTATTAAAAATATAAAAACTGAAAATGTATCTGTTTCATTCGCAGAAAATGGTTCACAAGGGAAACGCAGCAATCCAGCATACTTAGAGAATTGGCTTACAAACATCACCCCAATAATAGTAGGGGAATCAACTTTTAGTGTTACATTTGATTGGGATCACGAACAGTTTGGAGTTCCAGGAGCATTCATCATCAACAATTTTCATCTTAATGAGTTCTTCCTCAAGTCACTCACGCTTGAACATGTTCCTAATCATGGAACTATCCATTTTGTATGCAATTCTTGGATTTATCCTGCTTCTAAATATAAGTCTGACCGCATTTTCTTTGCGAATCAGGTACATTTTATTTCATTCATAATGACTGTAACAACACTCTATTTATGTATGTGTCTGAACACATATTTGCATTGTCGTAATTATAGTTTGTTCTCCAGGCTTATCTCCCAAGTGAAACACCAGACCCTTTGCAAAAATACAGAGAAAATGAACTAGTGACCTTAAGAGGAGATGGGACCGGGAAGCTAGAGGAATGGGACAGGGTTTATGATTATGCTTACTATAATGACTTAGGTGATCCAGATAAAGGCGAAGAGTATGCTAGGGCTGTTCTTGGAGGGTCCTCTGAATACCCATATCCTCGTAGAGGCAGGACAGGCCGCGAACCAACAAAAACAGGTTAAGACATTCACTAAACTTTTTCAATATCTGCATTTTCATGTATTTGATTTTCTTGAAGAGCAAATTGTCTTGACAATTGCTTGCAGATCCTAATTGCGAGAGCAGGATTCCATTGTTTATGAGCTTAGACATATATGTGCCAAGGGACGAGCGATTTGGTCATCTGAAGATGTCAGACTTCTTGACATTTTACTTAAAATCCATTGTGCAGTCACTTCTCCCTGCATTAAAGGCTTTGTTCGATAACACACCTAATGAGTTTGATAGCTTTGAGGATGTACTTAAACTCTATGAAGGAGGAATCAAATTGCCTCAAGGCCTTTTGTTGAAAGACATTAATGATAGCATTCCTTTGGAGATTCTAAAAGACATCTTTCATTCTGATGGTGAAGGCCTATTCAAGTTCCCAACTCCTCAAGTTATTCAAGGTATTTATCAAAAGTACTATTTTTCACGCCCTCACCTTTGGTAATCTTAATGTTATTGGTGTGTTTAGAGGATAAAACTGCATGGAGGATGGATGAAGAATTTGGGAGAGAAATGTTGGCGGGAATCAATCCCGGCTTAATCACTAGACTCCAAGTAAGCTTTAATTCATCTGAATTGCTACTGTTGAGGATATCACGATCTTACTTAAGTTTACTTATAATTTTGTGATTATCTCTTATAAATTTTGAAGATGCTGGCTTACCTAATATCTGTAGGAATTTCCTCCGAAAAGCAATCTGGATCCTAACATATATGGCAACCAAAACAGTACAATTACCAGAGAGCAGATAGAGGATAAGTTGGATGGACTAACAGTTGATGAGGTAATTAATAATTTTATGTTGATAGTAGCTAAATTGCTCATTCAACTTTAGCGAGAAGATTGCAGTGACAAATGTTAGTTGACAAAGAGTTGGCAATATTTATCAGGCAATCAAGGCTAACATGCTATTCATATTGAACCACCATGACATCGTTATGCCATACTTGAGGAGAATTAACACAACGACAAACACAGAAACTTATGCCTCAAGAACTTTGCTTTTGTTGCAAGATAATGGAACTTTGAAGCCACTAGCAATTGAACTAAGTTTGCCACATCCAGATGGAGATCAATTTGGTACTGTTAGCAAAGTGTATACACCATCTGATCAAGGTGTTGAAGGTTCTATCTGGCAGTTGGCCAAAGCCTATGCAGTAGTGAATGACTCAGGCATTCATGAGCTCATCAGTCACTGGTAAAACCTGTCAAAAACCTTTATATGAAACACAACTTACCCATAACCAAATTCAATATATGATTTGTGTAAAAGTAATTGGAAACATTTATTATTACCTTCTCAGGTTGAATACACATGCGGTGATTGAGCCATTTGTGATTGCAACAAATAGGCAACTAAGTGTGCTTCACCCTATTCATAAGCTTCTCCTTCCTCATTTTCGTGACACGATGAACATAAATGCTTTAGCAAGACATCTGTTGATCAATAGTACCGGAACTGTTGAGTTGACTTTTTTTACTGCTAAATATTCCATGGAAATGTCAGCAGTAGTTTACAAAGACTGGATTTTCCCTGAGCAAGCACTTCCTGCTGATCTCATCAAAAGGTTAGTGAAAAGACACAAAGCACTTATAAAATTTATACTCAATCATCTGTATATAAATTCACTAAAACTTTCTTGATAACCATAATTTTACTCACTTTCAGGGGAGTGGCTGTTGAGGATTCGAGCTCCCCACATGGAATTCGCTTACTAATTCAGGACTATCCATATGCTGTTGACGGGTTAAAAATCTGGTCAGCAATCAAAAGTTGGGTAACAGAATATTGCAACTTCTATTACAAATCAGATGACACTGTACAGAAAGACATTGAACTCCAGGCTTGGTGGAAGGAACTCCGCGAAGAAGGACATGGTGACAAGAAAGATGAGCCTTGGTGGCCTAAAATGCAAACTCGACAAGAGCTCATAGAATCTTGCACCATCACAATATGGATAGCTTCAGCACTTCATGCAGCAGTCAATTTTGGGCAATACCCTTATGCTGGTTACCTCGTTAATCGCCCTAGTTTAAGCCGAATGTTCATGCCAGAACCAGGAAGTCCTGAATATGAAGAGCTCAAGACAAATCCAGATAAGGTATTCCTCAAAACAACTGTTCCTCCGCTGCAGACACTGCTTGAAATTTCCCTCTTAAAGGTCTTGTCAAGGCATGGTTCGGATACACTTTACCTCGGACAGAGGGACTCACCTGAATGGACAAAGGATCAAGAACCACTTTTAGCTTTTGAGAGGTTTGGAAAGAAGCTGAGTGATATCGGGAATCAGATTTTACAGATGAATGGTGATCATAAAAAATGGAAGAACAGGTCAGGGCCTGTTAAAGTTCCATATACTTCGCTCTTCCCCACAAGTGAAGAGGGACTCACTGGCAAAGGAATTCCTAACAGTGTGTCTATATAGAACTTAATATTGTTTCTTAGTATTCTGTTATTAACACCAAATAAAATCTCTTTGAAAGTTCCAATTACAATAAAGGGTGTAATAATGTTGTAAGTTCTTTCTGTTCTGTAACAGCTTGTTTGGATGGTTATTACCATTTGTATTGTATTGATTTTATGAAATTTGTAATTTGTTTCGAGCGAGTGTTGTTAGAATAGATTGGGTATATCTTAAGGAGTTCGAATCTCAACTTTGGAATGATTTGATGGAGATTTATGGTCCTTTGGATTTAAATTTGAGCCAAGTTTTCAAGTACAGGATCAAATGTGTATCTCCTACCTGTATATTTGTGTATACCTCTGTATAGATGAGATACATGTGTCGCCGAGAAATTTTTCAACACGATTTCAACTAAAATATTTCACTCTCCAAATCACCTTCTTTCTTTCCCATACTTTGTATATTGCTTCGCTTGTGTGTTTTCAATGAATTTTAACCATATCCATTGAAGAAATTTTTTTATTTTTTCTTAGTTTTTTTGAATGTGGCATAATGTATATCATTAATTGTTAAAAAATGGATTTTGAGCTTTAACTCAACCCCAAAAATAAGTTCTAGTGAGGACAATTATTCAAAACAATATAAAGAGACGACTCATCCCTTAAGGTTTAAACTACCGACTTGAGACACTTCACAAATATATAGTTGCTATCATCTTAATCATAATTTGATGATCTATTAAATATCACTTTTGGTCCATGAATTATAGCGTAATTGTATTTTTAATCCTTGAATTAACCAATTATCAATATTTGTCCTTCAATTTAATCAAGTGTGCGATTTTAGTCTATTACTTGACGGAAACAATCGGGGTTAACTTCTATTAAGGGGCTTCTCCTTTTTTTGCTTTTTGGTCCGATCATTTCCATATAGCGGCATCATGTTTTAAATTTTCTTTCAATGTAATCATATATATCCAATAGATTGGTAAGTACAGGTTCAATATATTGCAACTTTTGTAACTTCCTACTGTAATGAGCATATAACTTTCCTTGTTAAATAAGCAAAAGAAGATGAAAAATAAAACCAACTACAACTTTATTTGGAACAGAGAGTTTATTTGGTTGGAATAACAAGAAACAAGCACAGCAAACATTGTATTTAAACCAACAATACAATACAGTACAACGGGTAACAACCATCCAAATTAAAAAAATAATACCAACTACAACTTTATTTGGAACAAAGAGTTTATTTGGTTGGGAAATAACAAGAAACAAGCACAACAAACGGATTCAATAATAAGTTCTATATAGACACACTGTTTGGAATTCCTTTGCCTGTGAGTCCTTCTTCACTTGTGGGGAAGAGCAAGGTATATGGAACTTTAACAGGCCCTGACCTGTTCTTCCAATTCTTATGACTATTCATTGTTATAATTCGATCCTCGATATCATTCAGCATCTTTCCAAACCTCTCAAAAGCTAAAAGTGGTTCTTTATCCTTTGTCCATTCAGGTGAGTCCCTTTGTCCCAAGTAAACCTCATCTGAAGCATGCCTTGACAAGACCTCAAAGATGGAAACTTCAAGCAGTGTCTGCAAATGAGGAACAAATGTTTTGAGGAATACCTTGTCTGGATTTGTCTTGAGCTCTTCATACTCGGCACTTCCTGGCTCTGGCATGAAATTCCAGCTTAAACTAGGGCGATTAGGGATATATCCAGAGTAAGAGTATAAGCCAAAATTGACTGCTGCATGAAGTGCTGAAGCTATCCATATAGTGATGGTGCAAGAATCTATGAGCTCTTCTCGAGTTTGCATTTTAGGCCACCAAACCTCATCTTTCTTGTCGCCATGTCCTTCTTCGCGGAGTTCCTTCCACCAGGCTTGGAGTTCAGTGTCTTTCTGTACTGTCTCATCAGATTTGTAATAGAACCTGCAATATTCTGTTACCCAACTTTTGATTGCTGCCCAAATTTCCAACCCATCAATAGCATATGGATAGTCCAGAATCAGTAAACGAATGCCATGTGGGGAGCTCGAGTCCTCAACAGCCACTCCTCTGTAATTGAACAACATTATGGTCAGGTTAGCAAGACGAAAAAACATAAATTTATGTTCTGTATTTAGTACAGAGTATGAGATTTTCGTGGCTCTTCGTTTACCTTTTGATGAGATCAGCAGGAAGTGCTTGTTCAGGGAAAACCCAATCTTTGTAAGCTGCTGCTGACATTTCCATGGAATATTTGGCAGGAAAAAGATACGTCTCAACAAAACCACCACAATTGGCCAAGGTCTCTCTTGCTAAAGCATTTATGTTCATCGTGTTACGGAAATGAGGATAAAGAAGTTTATGAATGGGATGAAGCACACTTAGTTGCCTATTTGTTGCAATCACAAATGGTTCGATCACTGCGTGTGTATTCAACCTGGAAAGGTAACAATAAATGTCTCCAATTACTAAATAATACACTGAATTTGGTTATGGGTAAGTTGTGTTTCATATAAAGCTTTCTGACAATTTTTACCAGTGGCTAATGAGCTGGTGAATGCCCGTGTCATTCACTGCTACATAGGCTTTGGCCAACTGCCAGATAGAACCTTCAACACCTTGGTCAGCTGGTGTATATACTTTGCTAACAGTACCAAATTGATCTCCGTCTGGATGTGGCAAGCTTAGTTCAATTGCTAGTGGCTTCAAAGTTCCATTATCTTGTAGGAAGAGCAGAGTTCTTGAGGCATAGGCTTTTGTGTTTGCCGACATGTTAATTTTCCTCAATAATGGCATGACGATGTCATGGTGGTTCAATATGAATAACCTGTTAGTCTTGATTGCCTGTTAAGAGTATCAGTTTTTGTCAGAAAACTTGATCAAAGAATCTAGCTAGTATCGAAATAGAAGTAATATACCTCATCCACTGTTAATCCATCCAACTTATCCTGTACATGTTCTGTGGTAATTGTACTGTTTTGGTTTCCATATATGGTTGGATCCAACTTGCTCTTCGGAGGAAATTCCTGCAGATATTAGATAAGTCAATATCTTCAAAATGCGTAAGGAAATATCTTCAAAGAGTAGAAATTTAGATGAATTAAAACTTACTTGGAGTCTACTGATTAAGACGGGATTGATTCCCGCCAACATTTCTCTCCCAAATTCTTCATCCGTCCTCCATGCAGTTTTATCGTCTAAACACCAACATATTTAGATTACAAAAGGTGAAGGCGTGAGAAATAATACTTAATGAAAATGCTTTTGATCATGTAGAAATATAAATAAATACCTTGAATAACTCGAGGAGTTGGGTACTTAAGTAGACCTTGACCATCAGTTTGAAGGATGTCTTTTAGTATCTCCGAAGGAATAGTATCAATAATGGCTTTCAACAAAGGGCCTTCAGGCAACTTGATTCCTCCTTCATAGAGTTCAAGTACATCCTCAAAGCTATCAAACTCATTAGGTGTGCTATCGAGCAAAGCCTTTAACGCAGGGAGAAGCGTTTGCAGAACGGATTTTAAGGACAATGTCAAGAAGTCTGACATCTTCACATGACCAAATCGCTCGTCCCTTGGCACATATATGTCTAAGGTCAAAAGCAATGGGATCCTGCTCTCGCAATTAGGATCTGCAGAGAACAAAAGAGCAATTTGTTCTTCTAAAAAATCAATTATAAAAATGCAGAGAGTAAAACTTGAGATTATTTTACTTGTTGAGGTACAAAAATAAAAAGTTTAGTGAATGT
The DNA here is from genome assembly GCA_029582245.1 of Solanum etuberosum. Taxonomy (NCBI): domain Eukaryota; kingdom Viridiplantae; phylum Streptophyta; class Magnoliopsida; order Solanales; family Solanaceae; genus Solanum; species Solanum etuberosum. The sequence goes on along the minus strand of JAJONR010006140.1, from coordinate 5,458 downwards.
CTTAACCTGTTTTTGTTGGTTCGCGGCCTGTCCTGCCTCTACGAGGATATGGGTACTCAGAGGACCCTCCAAGGATAGGCCTAGCATACTCTTCACCCTTATCTGGATCACCTAAGTCATTGTAACAAGCATAGTCGTAAACCCTGTCCCATTCTTCAAGCTTTCCAGTTCCATCTCCTCTCAAAACTACTAGTTCATTTTCTCTGTATTTTCGCAATGGTTGTGGTGTTTCACTTGGGAGATAAGCCTGAAGAACAGACCACAATTATGACAATGCAAATAATGTTCAGACACATACATTCTTTATGAATGAATTAAATGTACCTGATTCGCAAAGAAAATGCGGTCAGACTTGTATCTAAAAGCAGGATAAACCCAAGAATTGCAGACAAAATGGATATTTCCATGATTAGGAACATGTTCGAGTGTGAATGACTTGAGGAAGAACTCATTAAGATGTAAATTCTTGATAATGAATGCTCCTGGAAATCCAAACTCTTCGTCATCCCAGTCAAATGTAACACTAAAAGTTGATTCCCCTGCTATTATTGGGGTGATGTGTGTAAGCCATTCCTCTAAGTATGCTGGATTGCTGCGTTTCCCTTCAAAACCATTTTCTGCAAATTAAACAAATTCCTATATTTTAGCAATTATTTTATCGCACCACTTTTTCATACGAAAGGTGGAATGAAATATTTTTTGTGAAAAATCTAAATTCATAAGATATCCTTATCCCACGTATCAAACAATAGATAGCTAAACAGTAAAAATCTCACGTATCAAACAACAACTAAAATTCAATTATTGTCAAGATATCTTAGTAAATCACAACTCTTTTTTTCGGCATACACAAAAAAATATTGTGAGAAGTTTTATTTAATTTTTTTTGAAAATAATGAAATCCTTTGATAACACATATAATTTTCTTAAGGAAGCTACATATATATAACTTAATTTCATATAAATTGATTTGGCAGTGTTATGCTGGAATGTAGCCACTCTAATATATGCTTGAACGGTTGAACTAGTATATTTTGATTTTTTCAAAAAAATAAATAAAATGAATAGACCAAAACCCAACAAGAAACAAAACGATGAAAACTCAAACTTAATTAGTTTGATTTGATTTCAATATGTAAAAAAGCAAACTTAATTAATTTAATTTTTTTGTTAAAAGAATTAGAAACAATTGAACAACTTTACTAACCATGATTAACAGAACCACTTATCAATTGGATAGAGACTTTTTGGCCAAGTAAATCAGAAACCCCATCAACAACTGAAGCACTTATATCAATGAAGTCTAAAACATTTTTTTTCATCAAAATCACTTTTCCTTTCACTTTTTTCCGATCATCCTTTCCAACGATGGCATCCACAATTCCACCCACAAACATGATTAACTATTTAAACAAAAATATTATAATTTTTTTGATTTATTAAGAGAAGAAAAGATAGATTTTAGTTGTGAGGTTTCGAGTTTAGACATCTCATATTTATAGCAAAAATTATTAGTTAAAGAAATTATTGTGACAAATTTATAATTTAAACTTTCACTATGTTTGGTATGCATAGTGTATAAATTTGTCTGATCAGTTAATTTAATGATGATGACGTTAAATAAAAACACCCAAAAGAACCCAAAAATAGAAAAGTTTAGCTCTTAAATTTTTAATCAAGTTTATAAATTTTCAAGTTAAGGAACTCTTAGAATGAAATCAAATTAAAGGTATGTGTCAATTATTTATTTGATTATGAAATGTTACTCTTCATGGTGTTCAATTCAATTTAAAACTCTTTTACATTTAAATTATGATATAGAGATAGGATGATTTTCTTAATTTTATTTCTTGAGTTTATCTATTATTATATTTCTCTTAGTAAATTTAATAATTTGATTTTTTTTATAATAATAATGTTCGAATAAGTTTGCGTGCACCTTCATTTTTAATTTTATTTTTCATGCTCACGAGAATAATAAGCATTTGTATAGATAATATTTTAAAATTAGGATAGGTTATTAATTATATAGCAGTATTCTCTATCAAAAAATTTATTTCAACTTGTTTAAATTTATATTTTCTAGGTAGAAGGGTGTGTTTCCCCTATTAAAAATGTTGGGTTTACTTGTATTGTTAGTTATATGGGGCATGATTCACCCAAATTTCACTTTTACTTGTAAAGTGAGGTTTTTTAAATCTAAAAAGTTATTCTTATTTATTTTGCTAAAAAATATATGTGATTAATATATATATACTTTTATATTTACCTTAATGAAATTTTTAATTTAATTTTTTTATAACGTAATATTCAAATCATTTTGAATGCACTTCAATCATTTTTAATTTTTTTTTATGACCACAAAAATAATAAACATTTGCATAGATAACATTTTGAAATTAGGATAGGGTATTAATTATGTAATAGTACTCCATATCAAGATTTATATTTCAACTTGTATAAATTTATATTTTCTAGAAGGGTGTGATTTCCCTATTGAAAATGTTGATTTACTTGATATTATTATTTGTAAGTCTAGTAGATGCATAATTTTCCCTTTTGAAATTTTATTTTTACTTGTAAAGTTAAAATTTTCTATTAAAAATGTTATTTTTGTTTATTTTGCTAATAAAATATATGTGATTACTTCTTGAAGATTTTCTAGTTCATTAAGGAACTCTCGAATAAAATCAAATTAAAAGTCTCTATCTATTGTTTATTAAATTTAAGAAATTTTGGAACTTTATAGTCTCCAATTCAATATACAATTTTCTGACAATTAAATTATGATGGGGATATCCATATAAAGATAGTGTAATTCTTTTTTTAAAAATTTACTCTTATTTATCTATTTTATATTTATTTGATGAATTTTTTATTCTAATTTTTATAACGATGATATTCGAATCAATTTGTATACAGTTCGATCTTTAATTTAATTTTATCATGTTCGCGAGATTAATAAGCACGACATTGATAACATTTTAAATTAAGATAACTAGAGTATTGATTATATAACAATCCTCTGTTAAAAATTTGTTTAAACTTGTATAAAATTTATATATGATTCTCCAATTAAAAATGGGAAAATTGTGCATTATAACAAACTATTATTTCAAAATAAATGATATAGCTACAGTTTCATTTAATTCCAATTCGTAGCAAAAATATTGCCATTCTCGTCTCTCTCCCCTGAATCCCGCTCGCCACTCTCAGTTCTCTCCCTCGCCTTTCTCACTTTTATACAAATACAAGTGTATAAATTGTGTTTGTGTTTGTATAAAGCGAGAGAGACTGTATATACAAATACAAATACATATCTCTCTGTCCTATACACTTATAATCTAACTAATACAAATCTTTTCCTGCCCAGTTCTCTTATGTCTTTCTCTCTCTCTTGCTTTATACAAATATAATGTACAATTTGTGTTTGTATAAAGCGAGAGAGATTTGATATACAAATATAAATGTTTTAACTCGATTCAATTGTATACAAATTCAAATTTTATGCAGATATACAAACACAATCATTGATACATATACATAGTTGTAACACCCTGACTTTTTGAAACTCTAATTTAACTCGTACCTTCGTGGAAAAACAAAGAGGGTGAGTAATAAATTAAGAATGATGTGGTATGTCATATTTTAAGTGTTCAAGGGTTGTATCTCAAGTTTTTAAGTTAGGTAAGTTACAAAATAAAAGTTGGCGAAAGTTATCGTAAGTTCCTTTTTAAATATTTCTCTGAAATTTGGGTCAAATGTCTCGGAGGTTTTCTCCCAATATATAAAGATTTATGGGGCCTACGACCTAGAAAATTGAAGGTCTACGAGTCTAGTTTCCAACACATTAAACCGTTCATTCATACGACTTCAGAATAGAGAGATAATCGCATTTTCGCGAGACTGCGCAAGCAAGCACGTGAGGTGGGTCCCCTAAGTTGGTGGAAGCTTATAAGATAGCATCTTCTTCATTTTTCTTCATTCCAGCTCGTAAGAAACCCATAAAAATTATAGAATTACTCCTCAACTCATCCTTGTGTGTTCATGATCTCTTCTTGGCTCCTTATCGAAAATTGTCCTACGTCGCGAGCTCGTCGTTTTGGTATAGTTTTCATAGTGAATTGAGCGGTGTAGCTCCGTGGAGGTTCTTGCAGCAGAGTTTTTTTCGGTGTTTTGATTTTATTCAAGTGTTCTGGGCGTGTAAAGAAAGGTAGGAACCATCTTTTATCGGTTTATGGATACCTTAGCTCTTAGATAGTAATTTACGATAGTAATCCGTATCGATTGTCGAATTGTCGTAGTAATTGTTGTCCTTAATTACTGATTGATTTTACTTTTTTTTAGTGTTGTAGTGGTGCAGACAGAGGTATTTTCAGCATAAATTATAAAGGAAAAGGTATGTTAAGGCTATTCCCTTCGTTCGGCTTGTTTCCTTAGAGCTTGGGAGTGATATAATAGGGTAGTTAATGTTGGTGATCTTGTAGATGTAATTGTGAGTGGTTGGCTTATTGAGTGGTTATAAACCCTCATTTTAGGGACTCATAATCTGTTAAGAACGACCTAAGTTAGGAACTACTTGGAGACTATTCATATATATTGTTTAAAGCTAAATTGCTCGCATTTAGCCTATTCAATGGTTCGTTGTCCCCCTTGGGGATATTGTTGTTAGCTGTTGAGCTATGAACTACCTGTGGGGGCTATGTTGTTGTCTAAGAGGACTATGTTACTGCCTAAGAGCGCTATGTGTTGCCCACGGGGCTATATTGATGCCAAAGAGTGTTATATGTTGCCTACGGGGCTACTTTGACGCCAAAGAGGGCTATGTGTTGCCTACAAGGCTATGTTGATGCAAAAGAGGGCTATGTGCAGCCCACAGAGCTATGATGTTGCCTAAGAGGGCTATGCGCTGCCTACGGGGATATATTATTGCCAAAAAGGGCTATGTGACTTCTTACAAAGACAAGAGACTACCGATAGGGGTATGTAGGTTGATTTGACACCTTCTGGGCTTATGGGGGCCTAGGTAGGTGGTGTGTTGTTTGTACCTGCCGAGCTTATGGGGGTTTGGTTGGGTTGTTGTTTAATCATTTGTTTGTATTTTTAGATTCAGTAGTGGGTCAGCATGCTTTGATTACTTTTGGTATATTATGATACTTGCTCATTTAGTCTATAGCCTTTCATACTCTGTACATTATTTCGTACTGACGCCCCATTGCCTGGGGGCGCTGCATTCAGGCATGCAGGTCCCGACAGACGACCCAGTAGACCTCCTCAGCAGCAGGATTGACTTCTATCTGGTTGGCTATCCCCTTTTCCTCCGGAGCTGCCAGAGTTGGGAGGTTTGTTAGCTTTTGTTGTATATATTTTTATGGGTAGGCTGGGGCCCTGTCCCGCCAATCTTTACCACTCTTAGAGGCTTGCAGACTAGTGTGTGGGTTGTATAGCTACGTTATGG